>JAQQAE010017927.1:0-11329 GCA_029823295.1 Pseudamia nigra
GCATGAGTTCATAGAACTGAAGAAGCTTCCCGGATGGGTGGCGAAACGTCTTCAACCAAATTTCCAGTCCAGTCGATAGAAGAAAAACCACACGCCTTGTGCACTTATCAGGCTTAGCCTCTTCGAGCCATACCTAAACCCATATGAAAGCGTGTCATCTTGAGTTAAATATGCAATTTTTTCCCATGTTTTTGCTGCTCCAAGTCCTTGATCATTTAAAAAAACATAACAAAGACTTAACGTAAGTGACTGCAAATTTCTTCAGTATCTTTAATGAAAATGTATCAGGACAGGATTATTTCATAAAATAAAATTTTCGTAAATGAGAAAGGATTCTTGAACTTCCCATCAGAAACTGATACGACACAATGTATCCACTGATCATATGCACATTACGTACACACTCCAACTTTCTCTGACCTTGCTTTGTCAATGTTATATGTGTGTAACTTGTCTGTTAATTGTGCATGTGTGAGGTTTTTTTGTACATGACCATAATTTTGCTTCCTATGGAGCCAAATTCTGGAAACTGTTCTTTTTTTTAACTCTCTTTCCCTATTGTAACCCTCCGCCCCCTTTTCCCCCAACTGCAAGGCGCAAGCTCAGTTTGCTGCCGTATGGGAATTTCCCCTTTTTGTGAGATCAATGAAGTCAATCAGTCAGTCTGTCTGTCTGTCTGTCTGTCTGTCTGTCTATCTATCTATCTATCTATCTATCTAAAAGTATACAGTAACCCCTTGTGTGATGGTTATAGATCAAGGGTGGGCAAATCCAGGCCTCGAGGGCCGGCATCCTGCAAGTTTTCCAACTGTCTCTGTCTCTACCCACTGTTGATTACCTGGTTCAGGTGTGTTCAGTCAGTCTGAAGCTGGAAGATGCAGTGGGTGGAGCAGAGGCAGTTGGAAAACCTGCAGAACACCAGCCCTCGAGGCCTGGATTTGCCCACCCCTGTTATAGATTGTTTAAAAATGATTTTATTTTTGAGCAGTAATTTACTATGCTAAGACCTGCTGAAAGAATTAGTTTGTGTAGTGGTAACCATAATTTGCCTGTCTCAGAGCATAGGTTTGATAGAGAAATTAATCCCCAACACTGTACACTTTGTTTGACTGAAGATCAAGGAGACGAGTATCATTATGTGCTTGTTTGCTCCTTTTTTGAGGAGGATAAAAATAAGTTTATTAGAAGGTATCACAGAGTGAATCCAAGTGTCTGTAAGTTTCAAAGGTCAATGCCTTCTCAAAATAGAAACATTCTGTCAAATTTGGATAAATTTCTAAAGAAAATTCTTGGCAGTTTTTCTAAATGGTTAACATGGTTCAGCACGGTTTTTGATTTTTGGCATGTTGTCTATCATTGATTGCAGCTTTGTTGTTTTTGTTTGTAAATGTTTTTTTTTTGTTTATACCCCTGAGAGGGGTCAAAAAGAAAATAAAAATGAATGAATGAATGGATTCCATACAAAGTCCACATTTTGGTTTGAATATGCATTATTACCTCCGCCAAGGATGTTATGTTTTTCATCCAGATATGGGCAATATTGCAGGTATAATGATCCAGAATGCTTATGCCTACTGGGTTGAGGAAAAATAGCTACTGTAAGGTAGCAAATAAAACTGTAGACATGAAACTGACACCAAACTGTAGTGGAAAGTCTGCTGATTCAGTAATGTGACCACGGATTTGATGTATCCTCAACATTTACAGAACTATATCCAGAAGAAAACCATCATTATGGAAATATTATGTTTCATAAATAACTATTAAACTAACAATAAAATAATATTAAAACTGACAATTTGTATAACTTTTTATCCTACTCTGAAGAGAAACTTTGTTATTTGGCAGTAAATGACACAGAGTACTACTTAATTCCTTTGGACAACATCAGAACTTTCTTTAAATCCCATAATATGGTTTACTGTGTTCATTTTTCTAATTGTATTATTAAAGATTTTCATTATATTCTCTTGTTTTATCATAGATTTTATCATAGGTTCCCTTTTAAAATCAAGCCAGGGAAAAAGGATGAATTAGATGTTGACTAAATCTGGCTCATTTTCAGTTTTTAATGTTGATTAATGTGCACTGTCCCTGACAAATAAAGCAATAAATGAAATGAATGACTGAAAAAGACACCAGCCCTGGAAATGTCTAGATCCCAACAATGAAACTTCATGTCTGCAATCCATCCTGACATATTGCCAAGGTGGAAGCTACTGGAAGCTTTAATTCATCATATGTGAGTGATTAAGTATCCTTTGTATTTGTTCTTCCACTACTCTGTCTTTTCCACAGAGAAGAACACATTTCCAAAACATACATGTCAAGTATTGAAGTATTTCAGTATTATATTCATGTTAACCTACACTGGGAGATGCTGTAGAAAAACACAACAGGGTGGAGATGAGACAAATCTCCACTTGGGTTCAAATCAGTGAGGAATGCGTGATTTCCTCTGTAAACTCTGTGCGCTACCACCCTCACATTGTGGTTTTAGCTTTCTGCCCTAGAAATAAAAACACCTCAGGTCAGCGTTCATTCCATCGTGTCATATTACCCTCTCTGTGCATCATGGGTAATGCATGTACCCGAAACTGTGCGGAAAAGTCCCATAAATGTATGAAGGCACAGTGACACAGAAAGCTGATCTACCAAGGGTAAAGTCTTATGATCAGCTTAAGGGAAATCCTAGAATGGACAATATTTCATCATCTATTGTAGATTAGATCACATGAACGGAAGCTGTTGTTTGTCTGTTGTTGCTAATCCTTCAGGTCTGCAGGCTTCCTGAACATCTGACTTTCAGTAGAAAAACATGAGTAAAAAAGTTTCATATCTGCTACACAGAACTTTCACTTTATCATGGCTGTTTCATTTCATCATCACAGCAGGTAATGGCAGGTTTTCCAGGTCATTCATATTTGTGGTAAAGCCTTCAAGGTAACGCAGGCAGGAGAGTTTTATGGACATGAGCTAATGCATCTATTTATTAGAAAGAGAGAGACAAACAATTTGCTGCAGCAATTAATTTCATTTGTGATTATGGTCCACTCATGGGGTATGAGAGAGATGAAAGGAAATATAAATGCAAGTACTTCTACAAGTACAAGATAAAACTCTACTATGCAAAGTAAAATCCATGTGTCAACACTCAGAAATGCTGCCAGTTGCTCTGGATCTGAAATCATCAGATGGACTGATGCAAGGTGGAATGTGGCTGTGGTTGACTTGTCCATTTTTCAAATTATTTTGGAAATCATGGACATTGTGTCCTCTGGGCTAAAGAGGAAATTAACCATTCAGATTGTTATCACCACAAAGTTCAAAAGCCAACATCTGTGATGGTATGGGGGTGTGTTAGTGCCCCATATGGGTGAATGGAACATGTGTGAAGGCACCATTAATGCTAGAAGGTACAAACAGGTTTTGGACCAACATATGCTGCCATCCATGTCTTTTTCAACATCCCTGAGTGTTGTTAAAAGTAAATGTGATATAACAAAGTGGTAAACTTGCCACTGTGCCAGCTCTTCTGCAATGTGTTGAAGACATCAAATTCAAAAAATTTTGAAAAAAAATTTGCAAAAGGAAACAAACAATAATATTAATCAGTTTGAACATTATGTAACTTGTCTTTGTAGTGCACTCAATTGAACATGAGTTGAAGAGGATTTGTAAATCACTGTTGCAAATTCTGTTTATTTCCATTTTCACAATGTCCCAACTTTACTGGAATTGGGGTTTGTACTTCTCTCTCCCGCTCATCTCTCCTCCTCTAATCATGATTTATCCTATTCCAGGGAAAAGGGTCCACAAATATGTACACATACACTTGGCACAGCCACAGACACACACTTTCCCCATCACAGACAGATCCGTGAGTATCCTGTATGCGAGTGCACTTACATAGATGAGGTCTTTCTGGTAGCGCTGGTACAGGTTGTGCATAATCGCAGCCTCATGCAGCTCAGCCAGTGTAGACATGTCCTCAACCCCATCAATGCTGGACTGGTGCATCGCATACACCCGCTCCCTGGTGACCTCCGCCTGCTGCAGGTACAACACCTGAGACACAAGAACACATGCTCATTACAGTAAAACGCTTCGTGATAATGTGTTGTTATGTGCATGTTACACTCATTTGTTGTTGCTACTTCAGCTTAATTGTTGATAAATCCACACCTGTCAGACCTTATCATATATGATAATCTTCCTTGCAGCTTGATGTCGGAATCATACCTTGGCTTTGAAACCAGTTCCTATATATTTCTTATGTCTGTATCAATTACATTTACATTTTGATAACAGAACAACAGCATTACCCATTATGGTATCAATCTTTTTGTTATTTTTCAGCTTTTTGGCATTTGATCCAACTTGTCTTTTTCCAATCTGTATTTTATGATCCAGCACCTGCCATTTTTCCACATGATGCAGTTTCAAAGCATCAAAAATTATTCTATTTACCATAACTTGAAGTCTACTAGCAACAATAAACATGAATAAAAGCTATATGCGCTGCTTACACTGAGGGAAGAGGATTCGTAGGGACTGGAATTTCATATTACATGACATTTAAGCACTATTAATGTCTCAGTGGATATGCTGTATATTAAACACTTTCACACTTTATTATATTTGCTTTCTCATTCTATTGCAGTATTCCCTTTTCTTTATGGTTTTTGTATTCAGTATATGACACTGAAGATGGTTGATTATGTGTGAATGCATATGTGTTACATACAAATGCCCATTTAAGCCCGACTGGGAGGGGAAATTCACTTTGATGTATCATGACTATAATAAAGGCTTTTTCTTCGATTAAAACGGTCTAACATTGATATGGAATATTAATTTGTACCAATTACTTTCTATGTAACGTAGCTACAAATACATGTCACATAAGAAAATTATTGTGATGGACTGCTTTGACTCAAATTATGTTTCTCAGTGATATTGCATGCCATAGTGTAGTTCTACTGATAATTTACTCGTGTGTTTAAGGGCAAAAGAACAAACATCCCATTACACCTGCTTGAATTCAGCCCTTAACCTGTTAATGACCTCTACTGCAGGGTATGTTAAGAACAGACCATAGCAGCACAATGGATGGTTTTTAAACTGTCTGCTTGTGATGCAACGCGACGAAAATCCACATGATGACTGTGCACAGCTTCACGGCTCCCCCTTCGCTAGACCCCATCTCATCTATGTCATCGTCGCCATGGCAACTGGAGAACAAGGGGACCAGACGGGTGGGGACCCGGCAGTAGGAAAAGAGGAGGTAGAAGAAAATGGACTAAAAGTGGTTCACAGGAGTAGAAGTGATGTGCAGGAGCTGACGGGTGAAAGCAGCACAGAGCAGATCCAGGTCAGAGACACAAATACTGATACAAGAATCACTGTCTGTCTTTACAACACGCAAATCTCCACGATTCACACCAGAAAACAGGGTTTTTTTTTCTGTGCATGTGAGAAAATATTACTTTGTGTCACCAGTATTTCAAAATAAAAGATGCTCTGTAATCTTTTGTTTCATTGCTACAAAATTAAGTATTTTTAATTCTGTTTATTTGTCATTGATTTACCCACTGTTATGCTTATTCTGTGGTGCATTTGTTGTAATTTATTAAACTACAAAGATCATTTATTATGAAGTGTGAAATCATATGTTTAAGAGGTACATGACAACATTGGAGTAGGGCAGATCTGATTCCTGCATGAAGTACAGCCAATATTTTTTATTTGTCACAGTCTTCATTTAGGCACCAATCTGTCCAGTTTCACACCAAATCTGACTGATTAAGTGTCGGTTTAGTGGCAGGTTTAGGGCTAAAAGATCCTATTTTAGAAACAAAACAACCACATACCATTAACTGTATATTTTAAACCAAAAAGT
The DNA here is from genome assembly GCA_029823295.1 of Pseudamia nigra. NCBI lineage: Eukaryota > Metazoa > Chordata > Actinopteri > Kurtiformes > Apogonidae > Pseudamia > Pseudamia nigra. Next base: position 5,903 of record JAQQAE010017927.1, read on the forward strand.
TTTGCATGCAGGTACAAATAAAATACAGTAGGGGGTTTATTACACCTACTACGTTGATTATGGACACCCACGTACAAACACTTTACAAACTTGCACATCCTCAGGGGATGCTTTTTCAGAGCTGAATGAATCATTTTTTTTTTAAAGACAAAGTTTTAGACTGACAGAATCCATGTGAGGCTTTTTAATGATGTGTCATGCATACTGCTCTTCTTCAGATTTCCAAGTGGTTTTATATATCATTTTAAATACCCCTTAAATCATGTGATCAATTTTCTTTACAGAAAAAACTACATATACAAGTTAATATGTTTTACAACAGACTAGTTCCTACAAAATAATGTATACAAAACATGCAATATGTAAGAGCCCAATATCAGGTTTGACATTATTTTCCACTGTTACACACTGTTTTACACCATTATCATTACCATATTTGTGAGACAGTGTGCACAACCCCTACAGCAATTATTCAGTCAAAACTGTATTCATACTTATAGCAGTGTTTCCTCCATATTTTGGACAGATGTAAACACAAGGATGTGAGATATGAGGGTCTTCTTGTGAGAAAAAAAATCATTAAAAAAAAAAAGATATCTGCAGAAAAGATGAAAGTGAAAAATGAGAGCTAAGGATAAACAAAAATAGCCCCAGAAAACTAAGACCAAACTTGCTAAGGAATCCACCGCAGACTGACCACCAACTAGATCTGGTAAAGTCACTGTTTGATATTTCATTCATTACACTTTGGTGCCGCACCTACACTTTATAATTGTTTTAAGTAATGTGTAAGTAATGGCTGGTTGAGTACCATACAGTTTGATTAAAGTGGTAAAAATACAACCAAGTGTATTGACTTGTAGGATTTGAGATTTCGTTAAAATCACATACATATCAATGTCAGAAATGTTGACTCTTGAGCTGGTGTCCATAGACCACTGGGTCTCTGGGAAACTGCAAGTATCACTGTCAGGTCCACATTTCTTTTACAGAAGCAGATAATTATTTGTTTAATTCCTGTTTTTCCTACTAAATGCTGCCGTGTAACTGGATGTTTCACACTCAGTCAGGCAGAGGGGAGTGTCACCCAGTGTGAAAGTGACATCAGCACATATCCTCTCAAACATTTTGAGATTCAGACCGTGTTCCTGCCAGCAAGGAGCAATTACATTTAAAATTGTCTAGTGAAATTCTCCACTTGTCATTGCATTTCATCATAAAGGTCGTTCATTCATTCCAGCGAAATCTACTAAACTAAGAATAGAAACCATGGACTTTAAATACAGCGTTGTACCAGGTTGTTAATATGTCAGTGCAGTCTCACAGCCAGCCTCCACCCTCTGCATGTGTGTGTGTTGGTGTAGCAGATGTGCTGGAATCTGTTGAGTGGAGCAGAGGGCTGTGCTGTAGGCATTCAGACATCCTGCTCTTAAATAAATCTATTTCACTCCAGTAACACTGTCTCCCACTGAGGGACTGTTACCAGCAGACGACTCTCCCAGGCTGTTCTGACTTCAGCACCAACACCGCTGGCCAACTGTCTGCAAGTAAAATGTAGTTTGTGACCTACAAATGGAAACCTGTGTGCTATACTCTCAAATTTGAATAATTCTATCCCGCTCAGTGGCTTTGCATTTTTCAGAGTACATGCTGATGTCACTGCTGACGAGTGGGAGCCCACTGACTTGAGTCACTAACCTTTCCAAAGTCATTCAGCTGTGATGAATTGACCCAATTAACCCCTGGTTGTCCTTTAGAGAGTATGGCTCATATAGGGTTCACTGACTAACAGCTCTTTACCGTTACTATGACCTGATCAACTCCCTTCAAATCCACTTCACCTTCAACAAGATACAGTGAGCATATGATTTACAGCCAGAGTCAATATGAGCTGTCAGTTTCAACACTTTCATCCACATTTATATTATGTTTTTCCCCTTTTGTAAGAGCCACAAAGAGGGAGTGAGTTTGCACATTCTCCCTGTGTCTGTGTGGGTCCTCTACAGGTACATCAGCTTCCTCCCATAACCACAAACATGTAAAGGGAGTTAGGGTAATCTCTCTAAACTGTCCACAGGTATGAATGTGAGGGTGTACAGTCGTTTCTCTCTATACTGGACATCAGCTCTATGATGAACTAGGGATTTGTGCAGCGCATCCCTCACCTTCACCATAAGTCAGCTGGCTACAGCCCCCAAGCCCCATCCCACATACGTACACAAGGAATGCCACTACAACCTTATTGCAAATATTTCCTACTAATCTGTTTACACAGCCAGTGGATGTGAATATTTCACTAATATTCCTGTTTGCATGCACCCTGATCCTGATCCTTACTGATACTGATAGGATTACACCCTATCAGTAGTGGTTTTCAAAGTTTTCCCTTGGTCACAGACACTGTGTGAACTCAGCATCTTGAATTCCTTCAAACAGCATCGTGAAAATGATGACAAGGTCTTAATATTTGGTCATATCTAAAAATCTATTGATACATTTAGAAATAGATCTGTCTTTCATTTCAACTAGAAATTAATATGCTGTATGTACCGTATGTACAGTATGTCCAAAGAATCCACAGAACTCTAGAATCATTCCAGCATACCCCACATGTAAGCTGAGGAATTCTCAGCTTGGTCTAATTCAGAACATCAAACTGTAATGTATAAACTACATGACACCTATCAAATATAGAATATTGTCATGTTCAGAATATAACTATAATACTTGGGCAAGTCAAATAGTCAATATTTTTTGCTTCCATTGTGTCCTGAAACATCATCTAAGCATTAATTCCATATTCTGGACATTGAACTTCTGAAAGACTTAACAATATTCATTCATTCATTTTTTGTAATCATTTAATCGTCTATGGGGTCAGCTGGAGCTGATCCTAGCTGACAATGAGTGAAAATGGGTTTCATCCAGGTCGTCCAATTCATTGTATATCTGATATACAGACACAAACAACAACATTCACTCTTACAATCACTATTAAAGACAAATAAATTAATATATGATAGATGTAGGCATACATCTGATACATCTATCAGATGTATGCCTTTGGCATTTTGAGAGGAAGCCAGAGGGAGCCCACACAGACGCAGAGAGAACATGGAAACTCTACTAGAGATCCCAACTCTAATTCATCTAACAAATCACTTTTAAAGTAAATGTGAAGCACTGTGTGTCAGTACTCTCTAAGACCAAGAGTAACTGAATCAATAAGCAGCTCCCTTGTTAGTAGCTTACGTCGTTTTAATAAGAGGGGTCCAAAAATCCTGAGTAAAAAGCTCTGTGTCAGGGTTAGGGTTAGGGTCAGGGTTAGTCACATACATTGACACATACATTGACACCTTTATCAACAGAGTAAACCACATATCCAGAACTAAGCCCCAATATGGGCCCAGTTATGATGACATAGAAAAAAACCTCATCCAAGAAGTTCAATTCCATTCAGTTTAATTCAACTGCATTTGTATAGTGCGAATCATAAGCCAATGTGCACAAGCTTAAGCAAAAACTTCTTTTAATGGAAGCGAAAAACCTAAAGCAGAACCAGGGCTCTGGGTAGGCGGCCATCTGCCTCGGTGGTTGGGGTTAATGGACAAAGGAGAGACAAAAGAAAAGAATACAGATAGAACAACAGACTGGACGACACAGACAAACACTGGACAGGTTCATGACCAGCAACCGCACATCAAGGACATCTAACTTCAGAGGCAGAGAAACGATAGGTGTTATTGTTTACTCTAAGCTTAACATGACATGTGAAGCCATGAAGCTGGTCACATTATTATATTGCCTTCTACCTACAGTATCTACAACAGCTGTTAATTCACCAAATTTAAATGTACTGCTACTTCTCTGTCATCGAGAGTCTTGTGTCTATCATCATCAGTAATGGTTGGGTGATTTCTCACAGTAATTAAATTAAACCAAATCAAATTGTTAGTTTAACACTCTTCCACTCTCTTAATGAATGAGTAATTTAATTAATCGGTCAGAGTGGTGATGAGTTTACACGTTTGCAGATGTTTATCCTTCTACAGTGCGTGATGTTTGTTAATATGCTTGTTCAAGTGATGAGCTGCTGTGGTTACACTTGGCTGCATTAGTGGACTGCAGTATTTAATGTACGGAAACCCGCACGGACATACATAATTCATGCTCACGTCTGTTAGTTGTTGCGCACCCATGGTTAAATTCCCTTCCTGGGTCTGTGTGTGAAGTTTCTCGTTGACAGCATCATGTGTGTCATCTCCTCATTTCTTTTTCTCTTTGTACGTCACTTGTCTCTCATCTCTTCCTCCCACCGCATTCACCCTCTGAACTCTGCGCTTCACAATGTCACATCATCCCACTCCCTCTTAATTTACTCTTTCTACTCCTTTTCCACATTTCAATCACCTTCCATGTCATATTGTTTTGAGCTCTTTCTCCATTAATTTCCGTCTTTGCTGACGCTTTATTTCCTCCATGTATTTCCTACAAGTCTATATGTCTCTCTCACTAATGTACACATCACTATATGCTCCATTTTCCATTGACATATACCGGTACTGTGTAATGATTACAAGGTGCAATAACACATACAGTAGCTGCCTTTAACCTAAGAGTTACTGAAAGCATTTCAGTAGACTTTATATCTATAGTGTTCATGGTTGGTCCCTGATTCCCTATATATAATGATAGCTCAACAAGTAAGGCACCTTACTTACACACATGGGATGCAGGTTCAAATCCCACCAGGGGCAAATATGCTAACATGCAAATGAGGGCTATAACAAACAAATAAATGTCTCGTTTGGCTCAGACATTTCCCAGCCACAGGAATTTAAGATTGACGAGGTACAACACTGCAGTACAAAGCCCCAATAAGCGCAACCATGATTCCTACATCAACCAAGGTTTGGTTTTTACTTCAGCAGCAGTGAATCTTGACACGCTTGTTTATAAGAGCAACCATGAGAGACAATACCCACCATGGAAAAGAAGGTTGGAGGCAAAAATCAAGAGAGCACAAAGAGAAGTGAGCCAACTGACAGAGGCCCAGAAAGGTGCAATGAAAAACAAGTGCCCAACAAGTATAGCCAGATGCCCATACCTGAAGCTCTAGAAACTGCCAAACAAAGGCTCCAAGCCTTGGCCAGCCTGCCTAAAGAGGTACATGACAGAAAGTGAAGCCAGACGAATAAACCGGCAGTTCTCAGCCCAACGCTCAACAGCAGAGCAGACTCACCAAGGCTGGAAACCGAACAATACTGGAAAAGCATCTGGGAGAATGAGGCATCACACAACAGCAATGCACAGCAGCTGCTGGCTCGGAGAGAGGACCACAGCAACCTCTCTGAACAGAATCCAGTCACCATCACAGTGGCAGACATCCAAGAAAGAGTCTCAGGTATGAAAAACTGGACAGCACCA
>JAQQAE010017928.1:0-11329 GCA_029823295.1 Pseudamia nigra
GGTTGGATCGGAAATTTCTGATCCGTGAATTACGTTGGTATCGGAACCCGATACCGATACTGGATCGGATCGGCCCCCATCCCTACTCTTCACTGCAACTGTCCAAATAAAGCCATAAAGGCCAAAAATAAATCTTTAAAAAAATAAGGACTGTTAGATTTGTTTGAGAAGCACTGCTCTCTCCTATGCATACTTTATTTGGATTTCTTACAATCTTGGTGTATTTTCGCCCTGTCCGTCATCTCCATCCACCTGCAGCTGAGACAAAGGGGAGTCTGAAGAGGCAGACGAGGGGCTTCATGTCAAGGGTTTGAGACGAAGGCTTTACTTTGGCTCATCTTCAGCGGCCCCCTTGATTTAACCTTACTGAAAGATCCACCCTTTTCACTTGGCTCCGGTCCTGAAAACTCAGCCTCCGTCACACAGGTGTAAGAGCGCTCAAACGGCCTCTAGCAGCGCCATTCCTTATGATAACAAACCTCGACATCAGATATGATAACATTGTCTTGTGCGGGGTTGATGAGGGCTTGTCTCAGCTCAGTGTGGACACAGTTATTGATGAGTTCAGCGTGGAGGTACAGAGCTGTCAATCTATCAGGCTGATGCTTGTTCTTGCCAAGATTCCTATCATGTGCAAAAATCAGTCCATCATTCATTTTAATGGACTGAGGAATGGTGTAACTGCAGTTTGATGTCAGATTTGGTTGATGATTAAAGGTGCAGGACGTGATATTTTATGACCTCTTGCAGCTTTGGATAATAACTGTGGTCCGTGATCTGACATGATGCAGTGTAACAATGCTGGAAAAAGGAGAAGAGGAAGTATAAGAGCTCTGAAATCCAGCTGTAAAACATACAGGACCTTTATCATTTTCAGCTGAATTACACTGATATTCAATTTCTGCAACTGTCTCCTTAAATCTCATGCATCAGCCCTTAAAGAACAAAGAATCATCAAATGAAATGGAGATAAAACTACAGGCGAACATTTGAGTTTGGAATAAAAAAACAGATTCTGATTTTTGCTTTTTTTCTCTACTATATAAAACAGGGTTCTGATTTGTTATGAGTTGGTTGTGACGTGAGTAGGTGAAAAAAAGTTACATTAGATTTTGTGTTCTATTATTTGTTATTTTTGATTTGTTTTTGGGGGGGTGTTCATTTTATTGATTATTTAGTCAGTTTTATGGATCAGTTGGCTCATTTTTTGATTATTTTTTTATTTTTATCTATTTTTGATTGTTATGATGTGGAATATTGTGTGTGTTGTCTGGATTTTTTTTCCGTTCTCTACTTTTCTCATTTTATTGATTATATTTACATTTTTGTCTTTTTAAAATTATTCTGTGTTTATTTGAATGCAGTAATGAAATTGTGTGTATATTTTGTTCACAGTATACTCAGGCTAAACATATGTTTTCCTGCTGTGAATTGAATAAAAATGGGCCTCAGTTGATCGTTATTGGAAAATGTGACTGCAGCTGGACAATTTGGTTTTATTGGTATTATTGTGGGCAGTATTGAAATTTGAGTCTACATAACCCTTACTTGATAACTTGTGGTGTCACTCAATATGTTGCCCTTGAAATTATTGCGGTTTGCGATTTAATGAACCATGTTTTTAAAATACTGTCATTTGTAATTTTAAAAACATTATCTGGTTTTAAAGCCAATAGGCTTAAAGCACCTCTATATTTCAGAGTTTTGATTGATGGATTGATACTTTATTGATCCCACAGAAAGGAGATTCACAAACGGCAGCGAACTGAGCTCGCGCCTTGCAGTTGGGGGAAGGGTGGGGGGGTGGTACAATAGGAAAGAGTGTAAAAAAAGCAGTTTCCAGAATTAGGCTCCATCAGAAGCAAAATTATGGTCATGTAGGAAAAAAAACCATCATTTGACTATATGATTGCACACATAATGCAATTCTTATACAGCTGTAAATTATGCATGTTCTATTACAAGGGTTGGTAATGACTTCATTTACAGTCATGTATGCATATAACCCGGATCCTCCACTTCTTTCCTGCATGTCTTAGATCATAACGAAGTAGCTTATCAAAAATGAAGATGCAGCAGTGTAGTATTCTTGCAGACAGACTCCAGTGAGACTAGAGGAAATAGAGCAGAAAACACGTCTCTCACATCATCATGAGCAGGAATCAAAGATTCAACTGTGTGTGCAAAACATCAGGTCTTGTTTAAGAGATGTGTGGGTGAGCTGAAAGCACATGAGTGCCGGATACTTTGCTCACTAATGGGAAGAAGGCATTCTCTCCACATTAGGTCTGATAATTTTACGACAAATAATTCACAGCTAAGCAGTATTGTCTAAACATGGCATTCCTGTGCGAGGTTACACGGTCGCCTTGGCGTACACTTAATGAACGGAAAATGCAATAAAATGTTAACAGCAGGCTCATTCTATTGCTCTGTCATTTACTTTCTCTCTCTCTTTTCCCTTTTCCAGTTCTATCCATCCACGCCGCCGCCATCCAGTTCACCAAGGAGCCCAAGTCCCAGGATGCACTGCACGGCCGCAGCGCCATGCTCCGCTGCGAGGTCAGCGATCCGGCCGACATCACCTACGGCTGGCTTCACGACGGACGGCCCCTGGAGAACAGCGACCGGCGTTTCCAGGAGGGCAGCAACCTGAAGTTCATGGCCGTGGATCGCCAGCTGGACGCGGGGAACTTTGAATGCATTGCGCAGAACACGGCCACCGGAGAGGTGCTGCGCTCCACCAACGCCTCCTTCAATATCAAGTGTGAGTGTTGCGTTTCAAGCCCTTCTCACCCTCCTTCTGAAAACCCCTTCATTTCCTGAGCGAAAACGGGCATCTGACAGGGTTTCATAATGCCATCAAGGGGGTGTGCATTAAGTTTCTGGATGAAAAAAGCAAAACAAAAGTCACCGTATAGAATAACGGCGAGTATGAGCTGGAGGAATGTTTCCACCTTGTTGCCTTGTTCTCTGTGGCTTCCTCTCCCTCTCTCCAAAGGAAACTGGATCTCTGTGCCACCAAGCATGTGTTTCTTGTTGCTTGTATCTTTTTTTTTTTCGTCTGTTGTGTAACACTCTCCTTTCCCATATACTTTCAAAGGGCTTTTGTCTGGAAATTACCGAGGAGTGTAATTTACCTTCTGGCCATATAATTATCAAGGTTTAGATTAACACTGCCCCTCTCACTGTGGCGTTTTATTCCTTTCATTCTGCACATTTCCAAACATCTTATCCCATTAAGAAGAATGCAGGAGCGTCTTGATTTTGCTAAGCCCCATAACCAAACCTGTGTGACAGTCTTAGGTTTCAGAGGAACCATGGGAATATCACACCACTCTGTTTGGGGGAAATAACAACACTGTTAGTAGAGCTGGGCAATAAGTCCATAGTTAGCGTTACTATGAAATCTGCATTTTTTTTTTTTTTTTTTTTGTAATGATGCTTGTTTACCATGATGATTTTCCTCGAACCTCTACATTGATCATTCCAGTATTGTTCTTCTGATTTATTTTGATTTAATTAAACACAAGCAAACTAAGGGTGTACTCACACTGGGAGTTCGTTCCGCTCCTGGGCGCGTTTCAGACCTTTAGCGCGGATCATTTTAGTAACGTGAGTAGAATCGAGCCGTGCTCTGTCACCGGGCTTCGGCGCGGATGGAATAGGTGGGCCAGGGCACGGAACGCTTGGTCACGCACGCGTACGAGCACGGCGACTGTACGTAAAATCACCGCGTCCTTCACTACACTCATGTCAAAACAATGGCAGCAGCTGAAAAAATCCCCGCCTGCGAGCAGCCCGGTTCATTACAAATCGTCGCCATGTGTCACCGGACAGTATCTGAGCGAAATGACACAGACTCCGGACGTTGTTGTGGTCCATGATACCGAATCCGTTGGCTGCATCGGCTGCAGCTTCTGATGACATACACACAATGTACAACCGACGTGATGACGTCTGCACAAGATCGATTGAGCCTTGGGCCGCATTAATGTGAGTAGAGACGCGCCGGGGACTAGAAAGGTGTGACGTGGGCCTCGGCGCGTCTCGAGCCAAAATGGCCCAAGTGTGAGTACGCCCTAAATGAACAAAATCAATCACAATTCATTTTTGTTAATTTATGTTTTTCATCTTTTCGTTGTCATATTTTTTAGTCTTATTTTTTTACATCATTTTTGTATCATATTCATCTTTTTGCATCCTTTACATGGTTTTGTGTATTTTATATTATTTTTTTATCTTTTTGTGTCTTACATAGTTTTGCTTCGTTTTGTCTTTAAGCATCTTTTTTATCTCACTGCGACTGTTGAGACATGATGTGAATCATGATTTAATTTTTTATATTTTTGTGTGTTTCATTTGGATTTGCATCCTTTGCATCATTTTTGGGTTGTTTTTTTTTGCGTTTTTCATATTTCTTCAACTTTTAAAATCTTTTACATGGTTTGTGTGTTTTGCATCGTGTCTTTGTGTATTTGATGTAGTTTTGCATCTTTTACATATTTTTTTTCCTTTTTGGATTTTTTGCTGTTTTACTTTTCTCATCTTTTTTTCCAGATGTGATTGCAATATGACTCATAATTTTGTGAATGTGAATGGTAATTTTTGCTTTTTTCTCTACTGTATAAGCCAGTGGTTTTCAACTGCTGGTTGAGGACCCATAACTGTTCGCAGATTTGTTCTGAGTGGATCATGTAATAACTAGGTGAAAAAAGTTACATGATATTTTTCTATTATTTTGTTAATTTTCTTTTTTTTTAATTATTAATTTTTTATATTTCCTGCTAAATAAATTTCAGGGATAATTTTGGTATCTTTTGTAAAATTTTCATTATTTTATTCATTTTGGACTCTGCGGGCTGCTCTTGATTGTTAACCTTATGTGAAATATTTTATTATTGCTGAGTTATTTTTTCATCTTTTTGCATCTTTGACTTGATATTGTGCTGTTTGCACCTTTTATGTCTTTGCATATTTTTTTTACATTTTTGTCTTACCATATTTTACCTAATTTTTCCATCTTTTAAATAATTTTGGTTTTTGTGTGTTTTATGTTTTTGGTTCTTTTACTAGTTGTTTAAACCCTCACTCAGGACCACAACTCAGCCTTAAAATTTGAATAAAATTATGATTTGCCATTTATTGTGATAATTATCAATATGGGCACATAACTATTAATAGGGCTGATACGAAAATGTTTTTGGCCATATCACCCAGCTGTAGCTCAAAGGAATCATGGGAATATTCACAGCCTTATTCTCACATTGTCCAAGGCCTTTTGTTCTGACTGTATAAACTAGAGTGAAAAATATCTCCATCTGGAACATGTTGTCATTTGTAACTACATTCAGACTGTTGGTTTTTTCCTTTTTGTTATGTTAAATGTCTGATTACATGAACACGAGACCTCTGAGTAGTGAACCGAACCTCAGGTCTGTGATGTGTCTCCGCTGGCGGATATCTGTGGTCTGCGTTGTTGAACTCCAACTCGGAATAATGAAGCCAGATCATCAGTTTTCCAAACCTCCTCTGATCTAAAAGGAACTGCTTTTATGTGTAGCACTTAAACATGATCTACCGTGTCAATAAAGCTCAACTGACATACTCCCACAAATTAAGAAAAAAGAAAACAAGTCAGACATGAAGCACCAGTTCTTCATCGTGACCCAGGATAAACTGTATCATCTGCCAGGTGATTAACGTTCCCACGTAGCAGAGAGTGGCATATTTTTACTGGAAGGAAAATGGTTTGGAAGTAAAAGAAAGCTCTGCTCTTAGTCATAAAACATTAATCTAGACACATGCTTGTATTAAATTGAGTCATTGTTCAACACAAACTAGCCAATAGAGATAAAAGTATGAAATAGCGTAGAGCAATATGTTAATGAGACTAGGGGGGGGGGGTTATGATGTGAACAAGAGGATTTGGAGATGGGTGATACAGTCAGGGATATGGCAGATTATTTCAAATCTATTAGCAAAATAAATGTTAAATCCTGTATTATTTAATATTTTTAAAGGCAAATTTTGTTCCTGAGTGAAAGTTGAAGAAATCATATGACTAGTTGAGGTTTTAATTTCCGTATTTTCCGCACTATGAGGCGCACCGGATTATAAGGCACACCCCCCAAAAATGTCATTTTTAATTTTTTTAAAAAAAATAATCCGGTGCGCCTTATAGTGCGGAAAATACGGTTAATAGTAAAAGGTATAACATTGTGGAAAATTCAAACAATAAAATATACAAAAGATTCAAAAAGACAAATGGTCAAAAAAAAGAAGAAGAAATTATCAACAAAACTGTTAAAAAATGAACAACACTATCAACAAAATGAACAATAGAATTTGCAAAATTCTTAAAATTTAAAGAAAAATGACTGCCACAATCAATAGATTAAAATCAACAAGGATAAACAAGGTGATCAAAAAATGAACCAAATAATCAAGAAAATGAACAAAAGTGCAGTGAAGTAATCAAAAATGATTTGCGTGACTCCGGCCTGATATATACACCAAAAACCGTCTCCACACAAGGAAGGAAAAATGGCATTCATAATAATTATAGTAAGGCAAATATGTGACAAATGTATACCAGACACATAATCAGTCTCAAAGTGACACTGATGGGAAAGAAGCATCAGCCACAGGTTAAATGAGGAGGGGGATTCGTCAGGGATAATGTAGATAAGGAGCTGCAGTCGTGTAGGAAAGAATCCATTTATGGAAATATTTAGCTAAGCTCCTTTCAGCTGGGAATCTTATCTTTTCCACTTTAAGAAAAGACATACAGTGACATCCTTAAGCCATAGAAAAATGAATGTACAGTTGAGGTCAAAATGATTAGCCCCCTTACCCCCCTTCTTCTATGTCCTTCTCCTGCCTCATGTCCATCAACAATCCTCACGTCTAAACTCATTTCAATAGGAGGCTCAAATTAATGTAAGACATCGATTATGCGCCTGAGAGAAATAAAAGTTAACAATTTGGGGCAGATGAGCTGGGAGTCGAGATTTAGCTGTAAAGGGGTCACACAAGGATTATCTTAATCAATATTTGAATGGATTTCAAGGGGAATGGATGGCTAAAGATACAATCATTCAATTTTTTATGCTACTAATAGGTGTGGTCATTGATGCATGTGGTTTCATTGAGGGATCCTGTGCTTTGTATCAGTTTCCAGGCTTTTGTCTCCTCACATTTACTCACCGGTTGAATATAGTGGAACATTAAGCCCCTCAAGAGCCAGTTGTCTGTTGCTATGTTTGGCAAAGTGTATTTAATGCAGTTTAAGTGCAAGTGTACCGGGGGTTTATCCTCAGTTTTCAGGCGGTTCGGTGGTGCCAGGGTCCTACAGGAGGGTGAAATGATTCCTTTGTTTTGTTTTTGACCATTATCTATTCCTTACCATACTTGCAAAGAAAGGCAGCATCACTTTGAGTCAAAAGTGTGTTTTTATTTAAACAAGTCAGGGGTACTGTACGTCGTACTCATTTACATGCACTGGAGAAGATTCAAGTAAATGTACTTATAAGCAGAAATGAAGAAAATAATCATGTAAATTAGTGAAAATTAACAACATAACAAAGAAATTGAACAAAAAGCCACAAAACAAGCAACTGTTGTGTACCTTAAAAAAAGAACAGCAAAAATTATCAAAATAATTAAACCTGTTAACAATAATGAACAAAATAAGCAACAAAATTAAACAAAAAACAAAATATGCAAGAAAATGAGTAAAAATGAAGAAATAGAGCAACAACATTGGGAAGAAAAGATCATTTAAGTTAAATAATGAACAAAATAACCAATAAAGTGATTAAAATAATACAGGAAGCTCACAAAAATGAACACAATATTTGTTTGATCTTTGTATTTCACTATAATAAATTCCACATTATGAAACTACTCACTACTTTAAGTACAGTACACATGTTTATGACTACTTCTACTTGAGTCTCTACAATTATAAAGTAGCAATAGTTTTACTTGTAGACTTGGAGATGGGTGCTGCTGGGCAGTTTGATGGTGTTCCTGCAAGAAAATGTTTTGATGTCCAATAAAAAAGCCATAAAATTTTAACACATTTAAAAAAAAATGGGCAGTAAAATTAGCAAAGCGTCCACAAACGTTTTAAACAAAGATTGCTTAAAATGTGCCCCAGAGACCAGCTGGAAAAATCCATTCTAGTTACTGTCATAGTGATTTTAAATGACTGTGACATTGCAGAAGTGGCAAAAATGTCTTTAAAAATCACTCATCCCAGTTTTATTATTTTTCCAGAGTTTTAAGGAGCAGCTCCAAATGGAAGTGGTCTTAACGCACACACTCATTCACATTCAACCTGGACCGTTGAAGATTTATAGTATGAGCTTTGATAAGCGTCCGCCTCTTACGAGATTATAGACGCTGCACTTCACCATGACTTCAGATAAAGCTTGTGCAGTCGCGTTTCTATCCTCTAAGTGTTTTTTTTTTTTTTTTTCCTCTCTCTTATCAGATGCACAAGGTCAGTCATGCTTAATGACTACGACTGTCTGGATGTCAACTCGCGTACCTCCGTGTCACCGTGGGCAGGTTGAGCTCTCGTCTGTGGATCAGACCGTGTTGTGACAGATGTGCTCATATTTCCCCAACATACATTTAACGGGTGATAAAACCGCACAGCACGCAGCTTTACAGTAAAGACCCCCTCCGGCATTAATCCACATGTGTTCGCTCGTGTGTGTGCTAGTTTGCCTGTGCAATGTTAAATGTGGGTTGGAATGGGTGGGTGGGGGGCTACTCCTTATCTACTGTACAGGGACAGTAGCCAGTGCCCCTCCCCCTCCTTGTGCAAAGAGTTAATTCATCATCTTCTCAATGGAGGGTGGGTAAATCCTGCCAGTTGTTATTCTCGATAATTACCCCTCCCTCGGTTTTTTTAATAGAGGGTTTTACCCCCTCCTGTGCCTTTGTCCCAGTGGGCCCGTGCTGCAGGGTCGCGTTAGTCAGTGCTTGTTGGTCCTGGAGGCTTGGCTTCACTTCGCTGTGTGTTGTGGAAATGAGCACAAGAGACATGAACATTTTGCATCAGGTCACTTTGTACTGTACGTCCACTAGTCATGCTGCTCTCAACCCTGATGCATTTATCCTGTTGCTGTTTTTTGATGTTTATGTGCATTTCCTATATTTTTTTTCTTTTAATCTCTTTTTCTAATACCCAAGAGAATACAAAAGAACATACTTGGTACCTGATTATGAGCGTAATGACTATAAAGGACATCATTCATTCATTCATACACAGACACACAGTTTCTGTTTCTTCAAATCCGACGCCATCTTGCTCTGATTTCATAGTGTGTGTCCTTAACCTTCATTATTCAGCAAATGCTCTTCACTGACCTCATCACACTGTGGGATATAGTGCTAATTGTTGTGACATAATTTTAAGTAGTGCTGCGTCATATTAAGATTATTGGAGGTCTGGGAAGCATTGGGGTCTGTTTGTCCATCCATGTCTTCTACAGTTTCCATCCAGTTTGGATAAAATAAGTAAAATTTTGTATCTCAGCCCCAGATGATCAGATCTGTATCAAATTTCACATGCATGACAAGAGTCCATGTCTGAACACATGTACAACAACGTTTAATGTAAATCACAGCGCCACCTGCTGGGAACAGGAAGTCAGCCTCGTGGCACCGACCTCATCCGATTCACGTGAAATTTGCGGGGTGACGCCCAGTGGCACGACAGCGGAGAGACCCCTCGGCGTGGGGGTCTGACGGCCTGTTCGATGCTGCTTGCAGCTTTAATAATTTTGCGGATTTTTTTCCTTCAATTTCTTCCTTACATCGTTAATGTTCATGAATATGCTACTTATTTTACGTCTACTCATTGTTCAGTTTTTGTTGCAGGTCAAAAAAATAACAGTTTGGGGGTGCCTCAGAAGCTCAGTTGGTAGAGCGTCTTTCAGCGCACACCCATGTATGTATGTAGTTCTGCGTCTTTTGGGTTTATCTTAAATATTGTGATGTTGGCGAAAGCCCATCATTAGAATACTGTAGTTGTGAATGTTATCCCCCTAGATTCCTAATAAAAATTGGTGGCGTTTCTCATATTCTGCCCAGTTTAAAGCCACAAAGCCATCTTTTATGCAGATTATATGTGGCTCTCGGATTGCACCCATCTTCTTTTTCAAGACAAAATGAGGAATATCAGCACTGAATCACAAATTGAGTTACTATAAGTGTATTTTTCTATCTTTCACAAGTAATTTAAAACTACACTAACTGTCTCTATCTTTCATCTGTCACTCAGGAACCAAAAAATCTGTCATGAAACTGGAAAGAAATAATGATCTGCCATTTGTCGCAATAATTATTGCTGTTAACTGATGAAAACTTTGATCACAGTACCATTTTGATTGTGTCATGTAACCATAATCCCCATAATAAACTAAACATCCATCTGGAAAACAAATGACTGACTAAATGCACTTATTTTTTAATGTCCCATTTTCAAACACAGGCTGAATGTGTCCCTCCTGACCCATGTCGTGCTCCTGCAGGTTAAAACCAAATCTTTGTTGAAATTTGGCTCCAAATTGACCCACATTTTTGACAGTCACACATTTCACATTTCCATTCACAGTTCAGGTTTCTCCAGCTGTCCGCTCGACAAAACAGAAGGCGCTCTTTCATAACCTATTAGTGGCAAATACTTCGCCGTAATCCCCCTCAGAATGTCTGAGTGTGAGCGTGGAAGCAGGCCTGGCAGCCAATGCCATAATTAGGGGCGTATAATTGTTATGTTGGAAGCAGAACAGGAAGCTCTATCAACACAGGGATGATAACAGATGAATTGTGCGGATATTGTGAAGGCAGATGTTTGGCCCATTCATCCTCCTCAGTGCCATAAGACAGCTGTTACTGCGTGTCTGTGTGTGTGTGTTTCATGTAATGAGTTGATTTGTTGTTATGGAAAAGGGTGTTTCAGACTGAGAACCAGCATGGATTGAGTTATCAAGGGGAGGCCTGTGGATATGGTTTGACTGACAGTGCCATTTGGGTATGTTGTACATTCCTATTATAAACTGTGTTTTTTAAAAAAATGCCACCACACAGCCATGGGAAAAGCGTGACACGCCGAGGTAGCTGTTGTACAGGGTGTCAGATTTTATTGTCTGTTGCTGACGGAGGTCAACAGGCTGGGCAGCAGACTACGGCAACATAGATGGGGAAAAATTCAGACGAGGAAAGATGAGACTATAGACTACCGTATTTTCCGCACTATAGGGCGCACCGGATTATAAGGCGCACCATCCAAAAATGTCACATTTTTAATTTT
>JAQQAE010017929.1:0-11328 GCA_029823295.1 Pseudamia nigra
CTAGAGGAAGACCAAAGAGGAGATTTATGGATGTGGTGAAGGAGGACATGAAGGTAGTTGGTGTGAGAAAAGAAGATACAGAGGATATGGTGAGATGGAGGCAGATGATTCGCTGTGGCGACCCCTGAAGGGAACAGCCGAGAGGAAAAGAAGAAGACCTGTAACCATTTTCTGGCAGCAGCACATTACATTTGGAGTCTAGGAAAAAAAAGGGCTGAACCTTTTCAGTGGCAGAAGAGAGGGCAACTTCAATGTCAGGCTACTCTAGTGCACACAAACATCCTTGCCATACTCAGTCCTGCAGCACCTCTGGACCTGCTCAGAGATTATGAAAAGCTTTCATCAATAACTCCTACCTAGCCCATCCTCTCACACTGTCTGACAAGCCCAAAACCCTTTGGGGTCTGAAGATCAGACAAACACCAGAAGTGGCTGCTACCATTTCCATGTGTCCTTATTTTGAATCGATAGAGACTGATTTAAGAAACCAACTACAATATTGCAGTGAGGAATGAGGTGCCACCATGGGAATGTTTACAATGTAGATTTGGGAGGAGTGAGTGCACTGAGGCATTACAGCCACTAGATACTGCTGCAACCTGAAATCTACCTGTCCCTCTAGACTCTAGAGACTCAGACATGATATTTGATCACCAATGATATCTAAGGCTTTGTTGCATAACTGATTGCAACAAGAACAACTTCAGCTTATGAATTCACACATTTTAAACAATCATACAAACTGGATATGTTAGGGAGAAAAACAACTTACAATGCTTCAACCATAAAACTCTTTTTTGTTTTGAAAGGAATATTATCATTGCTAATGTAAGACCATCAGTAAAAAAGATGATAGTCTGACATAAAAATAGAAACCCTACTATATGTCTGATTTTCAATCATAAATGCTAAGATTTAGAAACAGTTATTAAAAGTGAGATGAAATACTATCTTTATACATTATTCAGAGTCTAATAAACACTTTTGTCATCTTATCCTGTTTTCACCTTCTGCAGCTACTGTAAGTGCCTTAAATAAATACTTTCTAAACTGAAATGGTAGTAGAACTCATGTACTTACCTATTATTAAAACCAGCAATCTCCTTCTTTTCAGAGCAGTATGTTACAGTTTTACTTGTTAAAGAATTGTGAACAAGCCACTGACCATCACAAACTGCACTGCTGACACTTAAATTCTTGCAAAAGACAAGGCATGTTAACATCTCTTAATTGGCCTCAGTTCTGCATTGGTGCACATAGATTTTAGATGTGCTAGTGAAATTATTATAATTTATGCTGTTAAAATGCAAATACTATGCTATAATCAGCCTTTTCTTTCCTGACCAGTCAACCAGAGAAAGAAGTAATTAGAAAGAAACGGTCAGAATCTAATTTGGGGAAGGCTTAAATAAGAGGAAATGCATGTCATGCTGTTAAGTTATCCTTGGACATAAGTGACTTACTTGACTGCACATGATTTCATTGTTTTTGTGTTATACTAATATTTGCAATTTATATTATTTGTAGATGCTGTAGGCTCAGACACACTGTGTGGGCAAAACACACTTCTCTGGCTGCAAATCACCCCTGGCTCATTGACCTCCATATCTCTGAAGAGTGCCTGTAAATGGTGTTTCCCCTCTGTCTTGTCCTAATGCCATTCTCTGTGTACAGTAAACACATGCTGCTGAATCACAACTATATGAAGCTCTGTGATCACTACATATTAACACATACTGTACCCTCCATCTATCTCCTGTCTCCTCCATTTGTTGTTGTTATCTCCTCCCCAGTTTCTTCGTCCATCAGTCTCTGGGTAATCCATTCTCTGGATACATATTCCTGGAAAACAGAGCCACAGGGCAAGTGTCTCTGGTACATTGAGTTTGTAAGATGTGCTCCAAATGAATTTGTTTAGAGCTGGAAAAGAAAGAAGTGTCCTGTCTTTCCTGGAGTTCAGTATCACTCATTTAAAGCCTCTTTTTATGTTATCCCTGGAGGTGAAATGATTGTTTTTCATGTTGACCTCCTTCACCAAAACTTCCTTGATGTTTATTTCATCAAGGCATCGATTGAAACCTAGACTAGTCATGTAATATTTGTTGAATATGACCCACATTTTTTTATGTTCTTGGGCTGGAAAATATATAATGAATTGCTCCAGAAATGTCAGTTTTATGTAATGTATGTGCACTTGTAGATGCTTGGCTTCACTACAGTGCATGGCTCATAGTACAGATTTTTAATATGTCACATACTGTTTGCTGCTTTACTCAGAATGAGTATGACAGTAGTAGGTACCGTAGTACTTGATATGTATTGTATTTGTGTATTAAGTGGTGCCCGGGTAACGAACGCTTCCACTAACAAAATTTTCAGGTAACGAATGAAAGCATTGGCCAAAATGTGTCACCCAAAATACTGCTTCATTTTGTGTTTTTCATCATGGGACCTAAGAAAAATGGCTGTCTCTGCCTCATCCTCCTCCGGTAAGTGTCTTTATAAATCAATGTGCATGTGCGGGTGTGTAATACATACTTTATATGGGAGTTTTCATGGGTCCAGGACGGATTAATTGGTTTAACATTTATTCCTATGGAAAAACTCGCTCCGGCTAATGAACGATTCGCCCAAAGAACGTGACGCCAGAACAGATTAAATTTGTTAGCCGGGGCACCACTGTAGTGTATATCTATTCCGCAGTAATATACGTGACCTTCATTTTTCTTGTAATGTTATTTGAAAGGAAAGCTACACTAGGCACTACGCCATAAATTAGTATTTATTCAAAGGCTTTTTGTTATCTGACACAGCTGTTGAACTAGTCTTTAAAGAGTCCAATCAATATATTTATAAGGACACTGATTCTTGGGTCTTGGTCGTATGCCAGGTTAGGTATCAAAAGACTCCGCTGATAAAAATAACATGTGTGCCAATTCTCAGTTTGTGGGGTATAGCTGTGTTTTGGCCTGTTTTATTATTGCACTACATTTTACCTCGTACATCCATCTGTCACTGTACTATATCTTTTGGGATGAGCGAGGATATAGAAGACAAGACACATATTCTTAAATGCTTGCCTGTGCAGGTTACTCGCAGAGGGAGCTGATGCTAAATCCCACACTGACCTCAGATGTAGGAGCAGAGTCAGATTCAGCACCGCAGCCTGGGACAGCTCCCTGTCTCACTTGGGGCAGCAGTCAAGGCCAAGCGTCTGCAGCAGCCGGCGTCACAGAAACTTTCTCATTAACTTGTGTAATGAGTTGAGTGTATAGATGCAGTGAGTCCTGGACCTCTCTGTCCCCAGGGTGGCTCCTTCTGTCCCACCATCAGTCAGGGAGTCAGTGTGTCGGATGTTTTATTCACCACAGCTGTGTTTATTTTTGGCACCTGGTTGCCTCATCAGAAAGGGAGGAGGGGACTGAGTGTTTTGTGGGTCTTCAGAATGGGGTCACAATTGCTTCATGTTTCCAAACCTGCTGGACCACCGCAGGCTAACATCAAACAACCAGAACACCTGTTTCTAGACAGGAACCTCTGCTCAGATGAAAGGACCAGAAAGTTTTAGACCGCAGGGAAAATGCACCGAGATCAAAGATGCAGCATCATTTAAATGGTGGAACAGAATGGGTTTCAATTGATAAATGTCTGAAGGACTGTGTCTGATGCAAAATTTATTTTCAAGAAACAGAATCTGATCAGATTCTGTCAGATCAGAAGCACAGTATAAGCATGATTAGTATCTCCTTTAAAACTAGATGTAATCTGATGGCAATATTTCAAAAACAATAGACTTGATCAGGGACCAACTCCAGCAACTGACAAATTATTTTATCAGTTCTTTTTTATTGACCAAATCATTTGCCATTGCATCTCAAACATTTAGCTCTGTCTGAGAATCCTAGAGTAATATTTGAAATTTGATTGTACCCAGAGTATTAATTACAAGCTGAATTTAATAAACAGCCACATAACATATTCTCTCTGTGTCCTACTGTATTTGTATTTGTATCATAACAAAATGCATCTATTGAGCTTGCTGCTGCATAAGACAGAAGACATGCCTAGTAATTTTTGTGTACAGTGTATGTTAATGCAGAAATGTTAACTATTATAACTTTAACACAGTATTAATAATGTTAAAATTTAGTTAAATCTTCCATCCATTTGCTTACTTGTCTGTGGCAATTATATTACATTGTACTTGTCTACTTCATTAGAATGAAATGGTCAAATGTGAATAAATGTTACTAAATTCAATGTGAAGTGAACTTTAAGTCATTTAAGTCATTATAATCAGCTGAAAACTGTTGATTATTGTTATGTCAGTAGCATTGTTGTAAATTAAGGTAATTTACAATAATATTACTTCAATAATAGAGCAGTCTTATAGTGGTTGATAATGTCTTTGAAGCACTGGAAATAATTCAGTTCACTTTTCTTCCACAGAGGAAACATCCCAGAGCTCCATCGCTCACTATTGAATTTTAAGGCCAAAGAAATGTCAAAATTTCCATGTTGACACACAGGAGAGACAGACAGGCTGAAATTCAGGGGCCTGTGTTTGAAGTGTATCTCCCATGAGATTGTAGTCTTCACACTATCTTTTATTTTCTCTTTTACTCTGTGAAGATGTCAGCACAACAGCTGCTGAACCATCTTCCACATATTGGATTAATAATAAGGCAGGTGAATATCCACAGCATGCAGTCATGACCAGAAAACAATGATATATATAAAGCCACAGTGACTGAGAGGCCCTACTGTTAAAATTACAGTGAATTAATTACATTTCCAGAAAAGCATGTAATTGAAAGACCAAAGGGGGCAGTTCACAAAATTGCTCATTGTCTATAAATGAATTATCTTGGATCATTTCCATAATGGTGCTGAAGTAATGCCACATAAAACCAAGGGGGTGAATCTTATAAACCAGAAGATGAAGAGTTTTTGTTTGCTCAATGGCAAATTCTTCAGAGAGCACTGGAGATTTTTTAAAATTGAGCAAAGACAACACACCATGAAATACCATCACATCAGGCAAACATTCTGCAATGGCCCAAACATTAAATGTCCTGTCTTCCTTTAATGCACCATAAAATGATTTTCCTCCCCTCTTTAAAGAGTCTCCAGAGGTTAGCAGCCATGGGTCCAGGAATATTCATTAGACATAAATACAAAATCAGAGTGATTCACTGTCACCTTTTGCCCTGTCAATTTGAATGCATGGCATATTCTTATTTCATTCGCTTACAGTAATGGGATTGCACCATTGTTGTAATTGCAACCTTCAGTCACTTCAGTCACAAGTGCAATAATGTCCTGGCCCCTTTTATCATGCCTTGCTACTACATTAGTGGTAATGATTTCTTCTTCAAAGCTTTAAAATGGTGTTTTTACGCTTTGCAGCCTTAACTTCACAGTCATTAATTCTGTTTTTAAGCAGCAGACGATCTTTGTATTCCTGACTGATATATTTCTGAATATAGAAAAGGGGTGTGAGATGCACCTTAATAGTGCTGAAGATGATGCAAGGTTTTACTCAAGTTCTTTTCTATGTTTCATATGAACACTTTAAAGGATTTCCACAAGATCATTTCCACAAAAATGTGTGGTTTCTGAATATTCTTCTTCTTCTTCTCTTCCTTTCGGCTGTTCCCTTCAGGGGTCGCCACAGTGAATCATCTGCCTCCATCTCACCCTATCCTCTGCATCTTCTTCTCTCACACCAACTACCTTCATGTCCTCCTTCCCCACATCCATAAATCTCCTCTTTGGTCTTCCTCTAGGCCTTCTGCCTGGCAGTTCCACCCTCAGCATCCTGATACCGATGTATTCACTATTCCTTCTCTGTACATGTCCAAACCATATCAATCTAGCCTCTCTGTGTGGTTTCTGAATACAGTGTAATAAATTCTATTTTCTGTAATTTGGTAAATGTTAACAATAGTTGTAACATTTATTTTTCAATGCATTTGTTTTAGGTTAGTGTTCATCAAGTAAAATTCAAATCATTTAACCTGTGTCAAATAACTTGAAATATGATCATGAAAATCCCACCATAAAATGCAGGATTTTCCAATTTTTCCATCTGGTTGTTTTGTTGTCATTTAATGACTCGCCTTGTAAGGTTGGAAAATTGTGAATCAGATGTACAGTAGCAGTGAGAAAAGCAGAAATTTGGCAGGTTATTGACAGAATCATTGAAGTGGGACTGCAGCTCACTTGGAAGTAAGAGGTCTTGCCATGCCACTCTACAATTTCCTCACTGATTGGACACAAAGATAGTACACAGAAAACTACAAGAAAAATACAGGAAGAGCCACAGTGTTGGCTTCTTTAAGAAAATAACCTGAACATATCCAGTTAATGTCTACTATATATGACTGCATATAAAAGCCTAATGGGGACAATAATGACTGCAGAGATAAATTTGATTTGTTAGCTTGTCAGCATGACTATGCTTCACTTGTCAGAGAAATGGAGGTGCTGCCAAAGGAGGCAAAGGAACAGAATGGAAGATCGAGTGTTCATGAGTAGCCAATGATGAATTACATGGTGGAGGTTTTGATTAGCTTTTTATCTGCTCACGGGACTCTTGGGGATGAGCAGAGATTGATGGGCTGCAGAGGGCTGACATGGTGTTATTTATTTGGACAGTGAATACTTGGCTGGTGTTCATTTGCCACAGACGGCTGAGCAGCACAGGCTAACATCTTAACACACATTTAGCTGCCTTATCCTTTCTGCTAGACTTTCTTGTTCCTTAAATTAGAAGACACTTTTGTGAAGATTTAGCCCCATCTGTGTTCACTAGAAACAAGTGCAAATAAATGATGTTGATATGATTGATCTTAATTATGGTCTAATTTGTATATTTTCAATCTGCAACCTTTAGTAACACTGGTGAGCCTGCAGTTTGCAAGCCACATCTCCCTTTTCATCTATGCATGAGTATGTCCTTGTTTATGACCACATCTAGCACATTTAATCAACAAACAGACATTGCCCAGCAGAACATTTTACCATCGGCATCCTTCCAAACATTTGTTCATCTGGAAATGCCACATGAGGGTTTATCCTAGTTTTGTGCTGTGGCTTGCCCCAGTCTAGCTTTGCTTCATATTTATGTTTCTCAGATAATGAGGTTTCACACTTCTGTCTTCGTAAGTTTAATTCTCCATTGGTCACAAATATTTTATACATTTTCCAAAACACTTTTTGGTGTGCTTTAGTTTCTTCATCTTCTAAATGCCATTTTCTACCCCTTACACTCACATTCATACCTATGTACAATTTAGAGTGACCAATTCACCTAACCCCTTGTGCATGTTGTTTTTGGGGGGGGTGGGGAGGGCTGGAGTACCCAGAGAGAACCCATACAGACACAGGGAGAACATGCAAACTCCACTCAGAGGGGCCCAGGACCTCCTAGCTGTGGGGCACGAGTGCTGCCCACTGCACACCGTGTTGCCCCTTCTAAATGCTACATTTGAATTGCTGTGTCATAGAAATGCATGTAGTCGCTGGGTGGAGCCAACATTTAGTTTGTCCATTTTCAGCTACTACAGAAAACATAACAGAAAAATCCATGAGAAAGCTGAATCAGATATTTAGATATTTTATAGATATGACTGGTTCATTCTACACTAACAAAAACAAAGTAATTGTTTTATGGTGAAAACATAGGTACAGTATAACATACTGTAAATTTTGGGTTATAAGCCAATACTTTTTTTGTGTAGTTTGAACCCCGCAGCTTAAAAGCTGCTGCAGCCAATCTGTGACTTTTTCCTGGCTAAGGAGCTTCAAGCTGCAAATACAAACCAATGAAATTAGCTGTCATAGGTCACAGTGGATGAATGAAACTGCTCGAATTACTTTGACTCAAATGCATGCGAGTTCTTCAGATCGGTCATTTTTTTCTATTTCTTCACATCAGTCATCTTTTGCACACTGAATGCATGCGCACTGAGTTCTTCAGATCAGTCATTTTGTGCTTCATGCACATACCCTCATCATGGAAAACACATGAGGAAATGCATATGATGCAGCTTTCAAGTAAAAAGCGATCGACCTGGCTGTCGAAGAAGAAAATAGAGCTGCTTGGCATCAATGAATCCATGGTGAGACACTGGATACGACAGCGTGAAAAACTGACTCAATGCAAAAAGACGACAAAATCTTTCAGAGGTGTGAAAAGCAGATGGCCCGAACTTGAAAACGTTCTTGAAGACTGGGTGAACACACAGAGAGCAGGCGACCGAGGTGTTTCCATCGTGCAGATCTGACTGAAAGCAAAAACAATCACCACCCAAAAGAAGACAAAAGACTTTAGAGCTGCACCATGTTGATTTAAAATTTATGAGATGAAAAGGCCTGGATGACTCTGTGTCAGCAACTCCCTCCCGACTACAATGAAAAAGTTACAGACTTCGGCAAATTCACTCATGGGACGAGACGGCATCATAAATATGGATGAAGTTCCTTTGACATTTGACCTGCCTCTCACTAGAACTGTTAACAAGAAAGGTGAATCATCTATCATGCATTTCACTTGTGTTTTGAGCTGCACAGCACCCGGAACAAAGGACGACACCAACCAACCGTGCCACAGGTACTGTTCGGAAAAATAACTTTTATTTAAGTAAAAGTTTAAAAAAATCATTTGGTGTAACATTTTTCTGTGTGAATTTTCCATGTTACAACATGAAAATTAGCGGCTTATACTCAGACGTGGCTTACGTATGGACAAAGTTGTCTTTTTCCTTAAATTAAGGGGGCGTGGCTTACATTCAGGTGCGTTTTATAGCCCGGATTTCACTGTACATATATTTGATTGTTCATTAGTTTGGTCTTGCTGTGCACCTTGGTTTGTGTCATAAGCAGAGACCAAGATGGTAGTTTGCATGCAGATTAAACATGACATCCATTTGCGTAAATTGCGTGAGCATCGGAATTTTTGCTGCTCTTTTCTAAATTAGTCACTATTTGCACCAAAGCTTATTTGCACAGAAAGGGGAGAATTTTGTGACAAATGTATGAATATTCCCTCATTTGCATATATTTTGCATCCATGACATTGGCATCCATGATGCTGTCTGCTTGGCAGAGCAGTTTGTGTGAGTTTCAGCCTTTGTGTACTAATCTTTAAGTGCGCAAAAGTGATGTAAATCTTATCTAGATCTGGCCCTTAATATTTAAAAATTTTAGTTCCAAGTTACTGTTATACTAGGTCTACTGCTTCACACTGTGTTCTCCATTTTCCCATCTGCAGGAGTCTAAAATGTAGGGTTCGCTTTTTTTTTTTTTTTTACAATGCACTGTGTATTGCACATGGGTAAATCTGAATACATCTGCTCATTACTGGTACTGTATTCACTCTTTGGTTTTTACTTATTTTCTTGTATAGTTTCTGTTGGATCAATTATTTTGAGCCATGCTTTATCTTATATTGGTGGAATATTTTGGCTTCTTGGTGCTGGATTATGTAGCCAAAATGTCCTCATGACAAGTTTTTTTCTATATCAGCTCATAAAAACAATGATAATTTTTGACACCAAAAATACATTTTACATTATTTTACTGAAGTTTAGAGGCTGAACTGAATAAAAGCTGAAGAAACCAAACAATTATTTGTTCATTTATTCTAGAATGCCCCTAAACATAAGGTAAAAAGACTACTAATGAAAATTAGACTTTTTGGTTGATGCTACTTATTAAATATCACAATTGCGCTACTGTCCCCTGTGCCATTCCCAGTCTGTTTAACAGGAGGAAACATGGGAGCACCAAGTACACTTGTGATGTAATCATCCCAAAATCAATACACAGAGAAAGTATTGATCTTCTACATTTTGTCCCAGCATGAACACATGTTATCTTTGCAGCACCACTCAGATGCAGCCATAGATTTTCTTTACACTTCAGGGTCACCTTAAGGAATACTGTCATGGTGACAAAACATCTAATGAGTAATCACATGACAGCTGAAAGCAAGATGAGCTACATAATAATGGAGTATGCACAGTATACATACGTAGGTGGAGGGCAGTGGACAGAAAGAAAGTCTTGGAAGGCCAAAAACTTATTTCTATGTGCCAGAGATAACCTGAGACAGTCGCACATGAAAAACACAATCATTCAAAGAATGAATCTTGGCCAGTCCTTTAGAAATTGAAAGTGTTGATTAATAATGAATACGTCTTATACTATTCTGACAGAAGTGCTAATCTCTAGAATCTTCACTTGGGAGACACAAAGAATGCTGAAAGGTAAAACATGTATCTTTAAAAACATACTTAATTAGGCAACATTCATACAGATATACTTAAATGCATCTGTTTCCAAGAATCTCTTTTTCACTTAGAGAATCTCTGTTAACCCAGCAATTTGTCCAAAAACATGTATGGTTATCGTGTGGTAGATAACAATCATGTTTCCTCAGTGAGCATCCTCAGAGATAACAAGACTTCTCAAAAGGTAGATACATGTACATTTGTCGGCACACTTGGGTTTTCTCTGCTCGTATGTCTGTGCATTATTTTATGTCACATAGGCGTGAACTGTAAAAAGGCTGTACATTACATCCAACTATATTTCTTCCATATATTTGTATGACTCTATAGAACTAAAATCACAAAAGAGAAGAGTGTGATTTTGAAATGTAATAATAGGGCAGAGCCACACTTTAGCCCGTGTGTGTATCTGTGTATAGTCTGTCAACATCCATTTCCTCCACTTAGAGCTAATACCCTTTATTGAACAACAAGCAGGCGTGTTCCAAACAGAAGCCAGAGCTAAATAACCATGCCTAATTTAGCCCAGTATTTCCAGAATGGGAATCGGGGCATCCAGAATGTCTGAGACTGTTGGGATAATCGGCCTTGATGAAAGTCAATGTGCAGGCCTCATCTCTCCTTATAGATTTATAGCAAACTAAAAGGCTTTTATGCTGCTAAAGTGGAAATGGATTGATACTATTTACAAATCCTAATGCACAGACACACATGAGGAGGAGATATTAACCTCTCGTGGTTTAAACAATGAACACATAAATCAAACTCATATTAGAGGTAAATGGTAGTAGGATGCATCTTTTAGGTT
Source organism: Pseudamia nigra (assembly GCA_029823295.1). NCBI lineage: Eukaryota > Metazoa > Chordata > Actinopteri > Kurtiformes > Apogonidae > Pseudamia > Pseudamia nigra. Next base: position 11,107 of record JAQQAE010017929.1, read on the forward strand.
GTGTCTGACCCTGCAATTGTGTTTATGTAAAAAACAAAAAAATATCCACCCTATTCTGTTGTCTTTCTGTTTCTTCAACCCAGGGGCAATTCCAGAAACAGCACTAAGTGAGCTCAGCCTAAATATTTTTACAATTTTTATTTATTTTATTTATTTGAAAATGGGACACCCAGAAGCTTCATAGCTTATAAATGGGCAACCACAACAAAACTAAACAACAAC
>JAQQAE010017930.1:0-11328 GCA_029823295.1 Pseudamia nigra
ATTTGTCCCTGTTGTACAGCACTTTGTTTCAGCTATGGTTGTTTTAAAGTGCTTTATAAATAAAGTTGATTGATTGACTTAGGAGTTTAGGTTGTTTTTTTAAATTTTTTTTATGTGGGCATTAGTTGAGGCCTCTTTTTTTTTATTCATTGTTTTTTTATTTGGCGCACCCATCTCCTCTCTTCTCCCTCACACACCTTTTGACAACTCACCTTATTTTGTGAACTGCAATAGCTGTCAGTATTTCATCAAAATGAAGTAAGGCATTACTGAAAAACAGCTGTGTGTGGGATGGCTTCATTTGAAACAGATGCACTTTTTTGCATAAAAATCTGGGGCGCAGATTAGTTTGATTGTAAACAGATGAAAACACACAACTGTTTACATTGTACTCAGTGCTACAGTATGAGTCATACTCCATACTCACTGGGCTAGGGTCACCACGCCCTTTACAGAGAAGTGTTTTAACAGTTGATGGACAAAGCAGTTTTTGAATCAACACAAAAAGTTTTGACTATTACTTTGATTGACTGTCTTTTAGGAATGTTACAAGTTTCTTTTAGTTTTTAAAATTCAGATGTTCTTTTTAAACCCTGCTTTTCTTCTAAAACATTTACTCCATTAAGCTTTTCTTAACAAAGCCTTGATGCTGCTGTAAATGCATTACAGTCTAATTTAAATATAAACTCACAGACTCATCCTGACCTTGATCTAACATCGGTTCTGTCTAACCACTAACCCGAAAAATTTCCCACTTCCTCTGAGGAAATTTTAATCTGAACTAGATCCCCATCAGTATCGAAGCGCCGCAACACACACACATGACAATCACACTCTTCATTACGTGTCACCTCTGCCCCTGTTTCTGGTAAGTGTGTGTGTCTGGGCGTAAAATGCCATTTACTACAAAGTAACCCCACCCACCTGCACTTTACCCTACACAGATGAATCACTGTGATGATGATACTGTACACTATGCTGTTGCACTTCCTGTCTGGCCCATTGTCTGTGACGTTGTATGGCACCAGTGTTAAATCGTGACATCCTCCCCTAAATCCATGTGTGCTCCAACAACTCCTGTACATAGCATATGAAGCATCACTTTTTAAAAAGCCATCTTGCATTTGTCTTACATTCTGTCAATAAACATCAGAAATAACAATAAAAACCCATCGAGTTCAATGAATACATTTTATTTCAATAAAATAGAACAGTTGTAAATAAAATAGAAAATATTTTAAAAACTTTGTCAATACTGAAGCAGACATATAAAGTTATAATCTGCCTGGCAGAGATGCTTGAACCAGAAACAGGAAGCCTCTGAATACAGTACAATTCGACACCTCATGGCTCCAATAACAGCTCTATTCTTAATATTATCTCATCTGAGCTGCACTTTCCGTGCCCGAGGACGTACAGGGCAAACCAAAAGTGTGCTCCGATGTCAAAAACAAGTGGTATTTGAGCCAGCAGTGCAACAAACATTCATTTGTGATGTAAACATTCACATTAGAGTATTCATATCTGCTACAAAAGTGAAATGAGTCCCACTGGACACTGGATTTCAACCGTACTTTCCACCATGACTTGATATTTCTAAGAGTCTGTGACCTCAAAGTCGACACAGTAAGGGTTGTGATTCTCCCGCCGTAACCCACAGTTAAATAGTTTTGGGACTCTAGCATGTCTGTAAGAGCTCTGTCATCTCTGTAGTTTTGTCTTAATGCAGCGGTTCCCAATATGTCGTGCTTCTCCGTAAGTCTGTTCGTCCCAGTGTGAGTGGGAGCTGAGTCTGTAGAGGTAATGTTTACTGACATGTCGCAGTCAAAATGTTTATGAAGCATTTTGTGGCATTTCAGCTCAAGAGAGGGAGCCAAGTCTTTGTGAAACCATGACAAAGCTGTATTCACCAAGTTGTAAGCAGGTCCCATCAGCCACCTCCGGTCATCATTACTAAGCAAACAATGGTTTCTTAGAACTGATAATAATAACAGAAAAACACCACATGCCAAGTTCATAATTTGTACGGGAATTCCTGCAGGAAGTTTTTCACAACAGTGTTGATGGGAAGTTTCGAAATTTGACTCCCTCCCCCACATACTTCCATGATTTGCTTTCTGCACAGATCCTGCAGCGTTGGTTGCCATTTCCTGTACGGCACTGTCAAATTCTTCTTGGGAGAACTGACGTAATGCTCCAAAAGGGCAAAGAGCGTCGGAAAGGAGCGCTCGTTTCCCGCCAGTGAGAACCTCTGACGTTTGTAGTCGATGCGAACACTGACCGGTCCGCTCTTAGCGTGGTAGGACAGCGTGAAGAAGACGTCTTTCTGACGGCTGTCGCGAATCAGGAAGCTGCCCAAAGGAGCATCCCGTAGCATACTGTGGGCTTCCTCCACTCCAAGAGGACCCCAGTAGAAACCGCTGCGCTCAAGTTTAGTCGCTGTGTCTGTAATAATGTCACAGTCCTCTTTGCAGGAGAAAACCGGGAAGTGGGTCAGATACACACAGGGAACAGGAACAGATCGTGGCGTTGGTTCTGCGGCAGCACGACGCTGGAGCTGCTCACAGTGGATGCTGCGAGGGTCGACAGCGAGCTCTTGCCTGGCCAGCGATAGTGTTGATGATGATGATGATGATGAGGAGGGGAGAGAAGAGGAGGACGAGAAGGATGATGAAGCAGAGGAAGATGCTGATGATGATGCTGACGAGCTCAACAACTGTGTCTTATGACCTTCCACGGTGCTGTCGGCTACCATCCTACAGGAGGGAGAGGCCCCAAACCCTCTCCCATCTCTGACCACCACACTGACATCCTGACAGAGACACAACAGAAGACAACGGGTTATTCAACAAAACCACTCTACAGCAACTAGCACAAGTCACCAACAGTCATGGCTGCATGATGATTAATCTGTCTCATTGTACACATAACACAAGGTGGTGGCTGGGAATGTAGCTATTCGTATTCCACCTTCAGAATCAGGGACCTGTTGGGTCTCTGTGTACATGTGCATGTGTGAGAGACTGTAATGCAGCGAAATGCAGAGTGTGGGTTAGAAATTCACTCTCGTTTCCAATTAGCAGAAGGAGGCTTGATATGACTGGAATCTGTGGTCAGCCGCAGACAGATTACTGTACATCATAAAAGAGAGTTTCTGTAAACTCACACACACACACTAGACGGCACTATTTGTGCTCTACAGTTTGTGAGAAATGTATACACCCCCATTCACACCCGACATTACAAATGTGACCAGTAACCAGGATTTGAATTTACATCTATTAAAAATGTGAGCTGAATTTGCATTTACACATGCTATTACAAATGTAATCTGCATCTGGTGATGTTTTCACACTTAAAAATAGTGTTGGTATAATAAAAGTATCCTCATTAGCTGGATGTTGTCTGGATGTGGACCCCCAGAGTATTTAAAGTACTAACAAATGGTAGTACAGATGTGAGCTCATTGTCCAGATTGCATTTACATTATTAAAATCAGGCACAATGTAATCCAAACTACTAATGTGGTCATCTAAATGTCATTACAACTTGAGATAAATGAACAGAAAATGAACAAAATGCTCAAGATGAAGAAAATTATTAAGAATGTGAAGAAAAAAAGAACAAAGTCATAAGTAAATGGATAAAACCATCAAGAAAATTGATAAAATAAGCACAAATGGATGAAAATGATCCACAAATACAAATATAAATACAATAATCTAGAAGGTTATGGTAAACAATGGTAAGCGGGGATCTAACTGTCCAAACTGCATTTACATCTCTATTAAATATTGCACAGTGTCATCCAAACCACTTAATTGATCAGACACATCACAGTGACATTATAACATAAATGTAGATAAACAAAAACTAACTAAAAAAGGTACAAAATACTGAAGAAGACAAAGACATGAATTAGAATGACCAAAATTATAAATAAAATGAATTTAAAAAACAACAACATAATCAATAAAATGGACAGAAATGAGCACAAATGGGAGAAAATGATCCACAACAATGAAAAATATAAACGAAATAACCAAGAAAGTGATGGGAAATGGTGGGTCAAAGGTGAGCTCATTATCCAGATCTATTTTAAAGGTGGTACAATGAGATCACACCACATTCAAATTTGGTCAGACAGGTTACAGTGGGATTATAACTTACATTAACTTGTGTTTTTTGGCACCGGAATAATATATCAAGACACAGATCACAGTTTAATATTAGGGCCTGCCTGTTTCATTTGGACTTTTTAAATTGTTTATAAAGTTGGTTAAGTTTCTCAGGACACTCATCTGTTTCTTATCATTTACCACATGAACACATGAGAAGAAACAATGCTTGCTCGCCCTTGTGCAATGTTACCCCCTTAAAACATGAACTTCTTCCAGGAAAAGTGTGTGATCATTAACGCACAATGGTAACCATGACAACCCACACATTTTTAGTGACACACTGCCTTTTGTGTCCATATGAAATGCAGACAAAAGTTTGCATTTCAACTTACTGGATCTGTTCATGTAGCTGGACATGGATCAGACCAATGAAAGCAGCCCGTCTGTGCTGCATGAATCACCCGAACCAGAGTCTGGATCACATTATCCCACAGTGGGTTCTTACCGTTTTCTTCTAACAGCAGCAGCGGTTTAAAGATCCGTTTGTGCTACGTATAATCCCAGAGTGGCTTCAGGCTGTGAATATCCTGCAGGAAATCCGCCACGCACACGGCAACACAACGGAATTAGTCGACACTAGTGGTTATGATTCCACTTTTGAGGATAATCTGTCCCGTTTGAAAGGAGACGAACGCTTCCATGGCTTTTATATAGTTGTTCTAAGCCCCGCCCACACCCAGTTCCTGTAAATCGAAAGTGAAACTCTGAGCAGAAATAAAACGCACCGAGACTAAGACTAAGAAAAAAAAAAAAAGTCCACATGACAGGAGGCGGTTCACAGAAAACAGCTGACAGATTCGAGTAAATATCCACGGTGCCCGTGCACTCATCCTTCTCCCAAACTGGAGGGACATGGAACTGGAGGGTTTGAATGATTTAGTAAAGAAAAAAAAAAAAAAAAAAAAAGTGAGTTACTGCTTTTTGGGGTTTGTTGAACTTCAGATTGAAACGGATCAAAAATGACATAATGAGACGCAACATGAACCAAATAACCAATGAAAAGACCAAATAAAGTCTAAATAACGAGAAATTATTTAGCCTTCAATAAAATTTTATTTAGCTTTCAATGAAATTTTATTTGTATAAAAAACATGATAAAAAAGAGGCAAAATGAAGAAAAATGAACAGAACAATGAATAAAATGAACAAGAAAGAGGCCAAATACAGATGTGTTTTTTATTTCACCACATAGACTATCTGTACTTATTTTTGGTCAGGAGAACTGAGAAAAATTAATGAAAATGAACAAAATAATCACAAAAATGAACAGCAATGGACAAAAAAAACACAAAATGAAGATAATAATGGTCAGAAAAACAAAATAATCACAAAAATGTATGAAATACTGTAGAAAATGAACAAAGCAATCAAGGACATGAATAAAAATGAACAAAATAATAAACAACGTGAACAAAATAATGTCGAAAAGCAGCATAAATGAACAGAAAATGAACACAGAAATCACAAAAATGAACAAAAACATGCAAAATACTCATATAAATACAAAACAGCAAAGAACATGATATAAAATAAACAAAATGAAGAAGATGAATTACAGAATGGACAAATATCAACAAAATTACCAAGAATGTGAACAAAAAATACCTTCTGTTCCTATAAATATTTTATAACTTTTTCATACAACTATTATTGTCTTTATGCAAATGAGTCACATTGTTATCCATAGTCAACCGCAATCAGATGACTCTATTAGAAAATTCTAATGTGATGCACTTCTTCATTTCTTTTTAATAACAGCATTTCTTAAAACAAAACCCTTTCAGGATTATTTCTCTCTGGAAATGTTCCTGTTGTGACACTGAGTCATACCAGTCATTTCAGTACATTCACTGAAAACAGAGAATTTCCTCAAAACCACACCAATCCACTGACATTTTTAACTCCCGTCTTGTTAATATGCACCCAAACTGACATTTACATTGTATGTTATTGCGTTTCTAGATATATTAATGACACACGACACATGACACTTCTAATTCCTCTTTATTTTTGTTGCTTATTGCTAAATGTGTTTGGATGATAGGCCAGTAGCTATTTCTGAAGAAGCGCCCACTGCTGCATACTTAAAATACAGAACACCGTCCTGTGCAAAGGTCTGTCAGTTTAGTAAATAATCACCATACAGATGCATTTGTGTCGGGTTAGAACTAGACAGAGGAGTGTAGCGTAATCAGAAACAGTACTCAAGTAAAAGTTTTGTTTCTTTATCATTATGGTGAGTGAAATAGAAGTAGAAGTCCTCATAAAGTAAGCACTTGAGAAAAGCAAAGAAAAGTGTCCTATACAAAACGACTCAAGTAGTGAGTAGCTACATACTGTGGAATATATTTGGATTTGGAGCCATGTGTTGTTTTCTGAAAAGGCCTTATTTACATGTAATTCAGCAAAACAACATCAATCCAGTAGCGGGACTCTGTAATAAAAGAGTCTGGGTGTTAAACTGGCCCACCTGCATCCCTGACTGGATAGCTATTGAAAATATTTGCAAAACGTAAAATATGTCCGTGGATCAAGCCAGAGCAGGAAAAAGTTCCACTTTCAACATGACAGCAATTGATCTCCTCAGTCTCCGAATGCTAATGGAGTCCTGTTAAAGAAGAGCTTATGCAACAGAGTGGTAAACATAACTCCGGCTCAACTTTTTTGAAACTTGCAGGTGGCATCAAATCTGAAGCAAACATTAGAAATGACATTAGAAAAAGTTGAGATGTTGTGTCTGTGCCATTTTCACTTAAATATTAAGTTCCAGTTCGATTTACATTTTAAACGGTGGAATCTTAAAAACAGTTGCATAAATTTCCTGTATTTCCCTGCTGCACCATCATAAAGAGGCTGGGAGATAATGCTATGTAAATGTGGGTGATAAATGTAGGTGAATGATGTCTCTGCAGAAGCAACTAAGCTAAATGTGTTCTCAGACTTCTGCACAGCGCTGTAGATGAAGTAGAGTCAGTGATGCCAGACACATTTCAGAGGAATTAGAAACTCAAGCAGGACGTAATCTAATCTGCTCCCATTGAGAACTTTACAGGATTCCCTTCAGGCTGGTTGTGGCTGCAGAGTTTGAAAACCAGTTCCCAACGTGTGTGGCCAGGACTGTGCAAATGATAAGAAATGACTTCACTGTTGTTTCATGCCAGATGATTCATATACAGTGTACGGCACAGCTGAAATCTGCTGCTGCAGCTTTATCCTTTTTGCATTTTACCCAAATGCATTTATATTAAAGTCACATTTCGTACATGATGGGCATGAAATGAAATGAAAGTAAGTATCCCATTTGAGAGACAAGATGAGTGGGATGTGGCGCTGTATTTGACGCAAACAGAAAGTTAAGGAAAGATGCACAGTGGGATGTCAGCACAATAAAGGGCTGTTACGGACAAATGACAGGGAAGAAAGGCTGCAGCTGTTTACTGTGTGTTAGTTTCATTTCAGTGGTCGGAATGTGATGCTGACTACTCAACACATTGCACATGCAGTATGATGCTAATTATGTTCAGAGCACAGAGAAATACTGCTTATAATCTTGCATCTTGCCTCATATGTCATAATTTTCAAACTGCTATGAGCACATAAGCAGAAATATCATAATCTAAGATAATATTTGCATAAGAGGACTGGGAACCCCCACAATATTATTAACACAGATCATTTATTGGTTTATTGTTGTTCAGTCTTCACTCATTTTGTTCAATTTTTAATGCATGTCCCCAGATACCCAGCTCACTTTTTTCATTTTGTTGCTTATTTTGTGAGTTTTTCTTCACTTTCTTGATTACTGTGTTAACTTTGTATGTTATTTGCTCATTTTTACTCATCTACTTGGTTATTTTGTTTATTACTTTGTTCCCTTTTTTAATCATATTCATTCACTTGATTTTTTTCTTGCTCATTTATGGTCATTTTGTGTATTTCCTGATCATCTTGTTTATTTTTGCTTATTTTGTTGCTCGTTGGATTTTTTGCATTTTTGCTCATTTTTCTTCATTTTCTTGATTATTTTTGTTCTTTTTTGATTATTTATTCATTATTTTATATTTCCTTGATGTTGTCCATTTTGGGAATAATTTTGTTCCTTTTTGCCCATTTTTTTTGTTGCTTTTGTTCATTTACTGCCATGTTCTGTTCATCTTTTTGCTTCTTTGCCTATTTTGGGATTGTTTTTCTTTGCATTATTTTGTTCACTTTTTGCTTATTTTGTCTATTCCAGGACTCCTTTTGCTCCTCATTTGTCCATGTCTTGCTTGCTTTGTTCATTTATTGCTCATTTTAATTCACTTTGTGTTTTGCGGTCCTCATTTTTGTTGTTTTTTTCCGTCGCTCCCTTCATAAATTTATGTAGAAATGACAAACTGGTGCATTAACCATTTACTAGAACCCAGAAAATGAAGTGTTTAATGTTCAAAACTCCCGGGACGCTCCAGAGAGTAAAAATGCCCCCCACCCTTACACCATATAAATGCTTGACTACTTTCTCCAAATAAACACTTTGCTTATAACCTCAAATGTGTATTTTGTCGGTGGTAATGACCCATGTACTGATAACCCGAAATCTAATCTGAAGTATTTTCCTTCAACGGCAGCAGGTTGTTAGTTAATTTGACATTGAAATATAGCTTTATTTTCAATAAAGTCATGTGACTGGAGCCTGATCCATGTAAACAGACTCAGAAGTTAAATACAGACACAGAAGGCAGAGGGACGGGCTGGGTTTTCTGCTCCCTCATTGGTCTGGAGTTACTGTGCGTTCTTAGATTAGTAATGGGTTGAAGGAGTATAATCAGAAACACACTGTTCTGCTGGAAATTAGCCACTGTTGTCGTTCCTTATCTGGTATGTCTGGAAAAAAAGTGACTCTATGCTCTGCAGTACAGTATGTAACGTCTAAGTAAAGTAGGAGCAGTACACCAGTAAACACACAAACATGTGTTGTGTGTTTACATATGACAGTGTTGAATGTTCCATGAGTTTCATTTCTTCAAAACAGGGAATGAAGCCAGAGACTGAAACATAATCTCTCTGGACCTGTGTGTGTGTGTGTGTGCGTGTGTGTGTGTGTGAATGCATGCTTGTATGCCGGCTTTGTTCGAAACCACAGTTCCATGCAAACTATTGATTGAAGAAAAGGTTCATTATTGCATCTACCAGAAAATGCATTCTTCATATGTGTGCAAGAAAGACGACTAGGTTACAGCTGAAATAATGCGGACACAGTTTTATACAGTACATTACAGTGTATTTGCTGCTGTGGGCTGATGGATATTTGGCAGGTTCTTTCCTATTGTGCCTCTGTTTTGCATAAAACAAAGATGGTTGCTTAATAGTAGTTTAAGGCAACCATATGAGCTGCAGAATTCAGCTGCCAATGCTGAAAATGAATAGATGCAACACCAGCCTGCTGTGCAGCATGCATTTACAAATCCAATACTGAATCAGAGATTTGTTTGAAAATTACATGCTCACTATAAATTTATTACCAGCAACAGATTTCAAAAAAATTGGGACAGAGCCATGTTTACCACTGTTAAATCTTCTTTTACCAACAAAGGCCAACTGCTGTAATTTTGAAAGCAGAATGTTTAATGCTGCTTAATGTAGGATTTCAGCTGCTCAACAGTTCGGGGTCTCCTTCGATATGTTTTACATTTCATAATGTGCCAAACATTTTTAGGAATAAATGCAGAATGTGGTTGGGTATTGTCTTGCTGACATAAACAGGATCTTCCCTTTGAAAGACAGTGCCTCTTTGGCAGCATTTGTTGCTCTAAAATGTATGTACTGTGTATTGCTCAGCACTAATTTTGCCTTTACAAATGTTCAGGTTAAAAATGTTCACTGATGCACCCCCGTACCATCACGGCTTTTGCACTGAGTGCTGAAAACAGGCCAGACAGTTCTATTGCTCTTTAGCCTGGATCACATGACATCCATGATTTCCAAAAAGAATGTCAGATTTAGTCTCAGACCATAGGACAGCTTTTATTTTTGGCTGAGCTCAAGTACATAGAAGATGACAGTGTTTCTGGATCTGGTTATAAGGTATATTTAGGGTCATCTGAGGATGCAGCTGTTGAAATGTGTTCCCAGAAAATGATTTTTGGAAGTGTTCCTGAGCCTCTGTAGTATGTGCCATGTCTGTTTTTAACACTTCAACTGGCATTGTGACAAAGCGGTTGACCTTTTTGTGTGATTCAATAAATCTTGTAAAATCTCAGTAAAACCCATTTTTAGCCGTTTGTCCTTTTCCCCTCAGTTAATAAAGTACATGTTCATTATTCATGTTTGAAAATTGTGATAAAGGTGAACATTGATTTGCATGAATCTACTGTTCAGAAAATGAAATAAAATGAGACTTTGATTTGAAATGAAAAAAATCATAAATGTTCTAGGCGCTCAAATGAAACTATTTCAAAAATATTAACCAAGAGGAAAATATACAGTATGTCAATGGTTGATGTGGCAGTTCTAGTTGTCCTAAACAGGCAAGTCAGCCAAGCTTTATTTCTGACAGTGCCATTTAAATCGTTAAAGCAGTGTTGTACAGTATGAGGGCTCCAAGACAACATTCAGTTTCACTGGTCATTGGTCCTGTCTGTCGTATACAGAATTTTCTCCAGAATCTCTGAATCTTTTAATGATGTTAGGAGTTCCAGGAAACCAAATGCCCAAATCATTTGCAATTTTATACCCTTGCACTTTACTTTTAAATTCATGCACTATGTGTCTCCAAAGTCACAGAGTGGTGAACCCCTCATCATCTTTGCTTCAGATACACTCAGCCTGTCTGGGATGCTCTGTCTACATGTCATGTTATTAACCTGCTGCCAGTAAACCATATCGTTTGTGAGATGATCTACTAGGTGTGTTATTAAGCTTTTCACAACTTTTGTAACATCTTTTCTTGTTAATGACCCAATTCTTTTAAATGTGTTTGCTGGCATTTAAATTCAAAATGAGCATATTGTGGCGCTGAGCGGCCATGTGGAGTAAAGAACGGCGAGGAGACCGGCGGTTCACACACAAGCACTTTATTCCAACCCCCTCCACTCAACAGTCTGGCCCGAACTGAACCAAAAACCCAACAATCCCCAACATAAACCCACAAGTCCCCATAATGCCGGGT
>JAQQAE010017931.1:0-11328 GCA_029823295.1 Pseudamia nigra
CTCTGGATGTTTCCAAAACCACTGGTAAATGGTTTACTGACCATGGTATTACTGTGCTCAATTGGCCTGCCAACTCTTCTGACCTGAACCCTATAGAGAATCTGTGGGATATTGTGAAGTAGGTGAAGTGTTGGACTGCATTCAGAGTTGTGCCATCAATAGCGATGTGAGGAGAGGTGTAGTTTTGCAGAGGTGCGGGTTGGAACAGCACTTCAGTCTTTTTCAGGCTGACTGTAAGCCCAAAGGCCTTTGAGGCTTCAGAGAAGTGGTCAACAAAGTTTTGAAGAGCAGCTTCTGAGTGTGCAAGAAGTGCAAAATCATCAGCGAACAGCAGCTCTATGATGAGCTGCTCCATTGGTGTGGGCGGACAGCCGTCTGAGATTGAACAGGCTGCCGTCAAAGCGGAAGCAGATATAGAGTCCTCCATCGCTTGATGTGTCAAGCAAGCACGCAGCCTTGCTTGACACCGTTGGAGATTGGGAAGCTGTCTGAAAGGGTGCCGTTGTACTTCACCTGACCTTTCTGGCCCTCGTGGAGCTGGTGGATGATTGTGAGAAACTTCGGTTCGCAGCCCAGGCGGGAAAGTATCTTCCATAGACCGTCCCTGCTCACGGTGTCAAATGCCTTAGTCAGGTCGATGAAGGCAACAAAGAGGCCCATGTTTTGTTCTTTGCATTTCTCCTGGATTTGACGGAGTACAAAGATCATGTCGGTGGTTCCTCTGTTCGCTCGGAAACCAGACTGGCTTTCAGGGGTGAAGTCTTCAGTGATGGAGGGAATGAGTCTGTTCAGGAGAACGCGGGCAAGTACTTTACCTGCTATGGACAGGAGTGTGATACCACGGTAGTTTGAGCAGTCCGATTTCTCCCCTTTGTTTATGTACAGCGAGATAATGACTGCATCCTTGAGGTCCTGTGGAAGAACACCCTGTTCCCAACAGGAGTTGAACAATTCCCGCAGTCTGCTGACCACAACCTCCCCACCATGCAAGTAGATCTCAACTGGGATCCCATCAGATCCTGGGGATTTCCTAGGTTTCATTTGACTAATAGCAGTTTTGATTTCTTTCACTGTGGGAGGCTCATCAAGTTCACGCTTTGGCTCAATGATAGGAACCTTCCCAATGGAGGAGTCTTCCACTTTACACTGGTCACTGAAAAGGCCCCCAAAGTATTCAGCCCAGCGAGACATGGTCGACTCTTTATCAGTGTGAAGAGTGGTTCTGTCAGCAGAAAGGAGCGGGGCTTGGGTTTAGTAGGAGGGGCCGTAGATGGCTTTCAAAGCTTCAAAGAAGGAGCGAGTGTCCCCAATGTCTGCATACAGTTGTGTCTTTTCTGCCATTTCTACCCACCAGTCATTTTGCATGGTTCTTAGGCTGGCCTGCAAAGTGCTACAAGCTTTTCTGTATGCCGCCTTGGCGGCATGGTCAACAGGCTTGGATAAGAAGTGGATGTAGCAGGAGCGTTTCTTGTCCAGGAGATCTTGGATGGCTGGGTCAGACTCATCGAACCAGTCTCTGTTCGATCTGACCAAGTGTTTCTGCTGCAGTTTCTTGGACTGCAGCCTTGGAAACCTGCCATTGAGTGTTTGGGTCAGGGTTCGGTGGGTGCAGCAGCCTTTCTGCAAGCTTGGCCGGGAAGACTGCTTCTATCTCTGGTTGTTGGAGTTGGCGCACCTGGAGTTTCTTGGTTTGTGGACCTTTCTTCTTGGGAGCTGGCTTGAAGTTGAATGCGAGCTTTGCACGCACAAGTCTGTGATCTGTGTAACAGTCTGCGCCGGGCATGACTCTGGTGTGCAGAACATCTACATGGGCGCATCAAGGTAAGAAGACAGGCAGATGAAGTAATGCCATTATGCCTAGTGCCTACTGTACAAGCTTGTGGGGGCAGTGCTATAATGTGGGGTTGCTGCAGTTGGTCAAGCCTAGGTTCAGCAACAGAATGTGCTCAAAGATTGAGGGCAGCTGATGACCTGAATATACTGAATGACCAGGTTATTCCATCAATGGATTTTTCCAAGATGACAATGCCAGGATTCATCGGGCTCAAATTGTGGAAGAGTGGTTCAGGGAGCATGAGACATCATTTTCACACATGGATTGGCCACCACAGAGTTCAGACCTAACGTTTGGGATGTGCTGGAGAAGGCTTTGCGAAGCGGTCAGACTCTACCATCATCAATGCAAGATCTTGGTGAAAAATTAATGCAGCATTGGATGGAAATAAATCTTGTGACTTTGCAGGAGCTTATCAAAACAATGCCATAGTGAATGTGTGCATCAAAGCTACAGGCAGTCCAACAAAATACTGTATTAGGCTGTGTGACTTTTTTTTTTTGGTGGTGACTTTTTTTGGCCCGGCAGTGTATATTTCAGTGATATCTTGCAAACATGAGTGATAAAAATGTATAAATGTTGTCCTTGATAATAAATTGTTTTATCACCAAGCCCTGTTTACTACTAAGCAGTGAGTCAAAGGAGTTACTGTACTTTTAAGGTTAAAATCTGTCCTGTGTTACATCCATCCAGCACTGGAGCAAAGGCGGGGTACACCCTGGATGAGTTGCCAGTTCATTGCAGGGCTGACATACATAAACAACTCTGATTCACATTCATACCTATGGGCAATTTAGAGTGACCAATTCACCTATCCCCTATTGCATGTTTTTGGTTGTGGGAGGAAGCAGGAGCACCTGGAGAGATCCCACGTAGACATGGGGAGAACATGAAAACTCCACACAGAACAGCTGCTGGCAGGACCTTCTTGCTATGAGGCATGACTGCTACCCAATGTACCACCATGTTTCAGAAAAATTGTCCTGTTGCCCTTGTTCTGCTTGTTTTCACATGTACATTTGTTGAGCTTCCATCCAGTGGTTGGATGCCAAAACCTCCATCTCTCCCAGGCTTTTGCTGCCTCCCTCTAGCATTAGTCACTCATTGTTAAAATATACATCAGTTCTTGGAGCTGTGTTCCACCAGATTCACATGAGCGTTATCATGTGTCAGTGTGAGTTTTACTGTTGTATACAACAAACATCAAAATGAGCTTGGGGGAGATAGTATGATGCTCTCCAGTTCTTATTGTTCAGCTGCAGTTGTTTTACACTAACATGGGACAGTAAAAGTAAAAACTACACCACCACATCAGTGAACTGTGCTAACTGTAAAAGACACGAGTGATTGCTTCAGCAGTGCATCATTCAAATCATTACATAGGAAAATATCTTGACTTAATTCACTTTTTCAATATTACATTTTAGAGGTCCTTATATATTGGCATACTTAAATTTATAAAGTCTTCATTTTCACATTTTACCTAATTTCATTTATGTGTCTCTCCGCATTCGTCAAGCTTTTTTGAAGTCCAATAAATCCTAAATAAGTCACATCTAAACAGGACCGTGTATTTAATGCTTAAGTTAACATTACCCACATAAAATGATGATTTGTCAAAAAATTTGACTTAAATTTTCTTACAGATTATTCTGAAAAAGTCTTGAAAGGCACTTTGAAATAACCAACAGCAACAAAGTTGTGTGCCTATAGCAAACTCACTCTTGCTCTATTCTGCATTCATGTGACCTAAACACAGATTTGTACAATACGATGCTGTGACATTTTCCTCGTGTCAAATCCAGTTGAAAGCCCAATTATATGTTCTCAGCAGTTTCATCCCCTGATTTAAGGCTCTGTCTAGTACAGTACATACTAGCCCTTGTAGTGCACTTGTTTCCAACCATCTACTGTACATGGGAATGGAGCAGTAATGAATATAGAAAGACACTTATTTCTTGGTGTTTGTAATGTAATGTTTGTGTTCGACTGCATCAATTTCACATGATCTACACCTTATTGTCACCTGACCACTGCTGAAATAGAGGCTGACTGATCATATTTTTATTACAGGTGTAGATTGTATGCAGAGAATATGCTTTCACAGTACACATGCATGCATCTTTCACAATCACACAATTGCTTTTGCAGTTATATTATTTCAGAAGCTGATGTTCTGATTATAATTGATGAACTGCTTTCGAAGCAGCAGTGAATGATCATGGAAAAGACACTGACAGAGATAAAAACCATGGATGAGAACAAAACAGGTGAGGTAGCTAAATACAGAAAAAAGTCATATTGGGTAACTGTATTATCTTCATTGTATAGTGTTAAATGTTTATAGTATAAAAATGGGAAGGAAATAAAATTGCTTTCTTTTAACCCAGAGATCACACACACTAAGCGGTGCTCCACAATCCTTTAATATGGTTGTGTAACCACGGCAGGAATGATTTTGCCCAGCACTGCTTCTCCTCATAGATATTGTAGGTCACTGGGCTTCTCTCAGGCTTCAGGTCAAATGGCCTTGGATTGGTGCTACTTCAGCTGCACTCTTTGGCTCTGAGCATTTCATCAGCTACTCGCTTAGTGCAAACCTCTCACCTCATTATATAAAGCTCACTGTAGCCTGTGTAACATTTTGATACGATCTAATAGTACGTACGTCAATAACCACTGTAAAGATTTTCTTTCATGCTGCAGTAATCAGTGTTTTCATTAAAAAGGTTTTCTTACATTCAGTAATCCAGTTGAATCATCACCAGTATTATGCTTTCTTAACCTCTGTACATCTTGGCATTTTCTTTTTGCTCATTGTTTAATATTGCAGCAACTGTTTTACTTTTTTATTTAGTTGCACTGCTCCCTTTCAAACATGTGGCTGTTTCTGTAACACAGTCAGCAGACTAAAATTTTGCCATTGTCAGTTTCTGCAGGTCATTTTGCAATTTCAATCTGGTGGATCTGCTTCTTTTTTGCCTTTGACGAATATGGAAGGTGGTCAGGATGTATGGTGATTGTACACAATCCAGAACCGTACCATGTGAGAAATAATGGAGTTTGCTATTTTGACACCTCTAGGCATTTAGGATTAGGCAATTGTCAGGTTTATCATCAAACTCGATCAACCCGAAAAAGCATAAACTGTGATTTACCAGTATGATGATTAACCATAAACCTAAAACCTACAACCCAATGAAAAGACTCGGACACAGAGTATAATCAGACAGTTTCTTTGCAGAGGGAAGAAGACGGGAGCTTGGAATCCCTAGGTCTCTCTTCGAAACTTCCTCCTTCGCTCAGATGTTTTATTAAAACACAAAAAGGGTGTACTCACATATCACATATATCATTGGTTACGGTACTCATGAATTATTTAACATTGAAGCAACATTGGAGACACATTAGGCAGATACACAATATGCACACAATGCTTCCGCTAATCACATCGGTCCACATCTGCAAGGACAGACTACGATGGTTGAGACAAAACAATGTATGTGTGTAAAGATCAAGTCTCAGTGGAAAAGTACAGCACTCAGAGCAAAAGCACAAGAGAGAAAAAGAATCATTCAGCATATAAAGGCACGTGAAACTTAATATATGTTATTGAGGAAAATGATAACAAATGTATTCTTAACTCTAACAGCAATAGTTGGTTATTCGTTAGAGTTAGAAACAGACCGTGGTTTAGTTTGAGATTTTTCTGTTAAACCAGTCAAGTCGCCAAGTTGATATGCACATGGTATCTAGAAATGTTAATATAAAATGTCTGTTTGGCTCAGCAGCACAGAAATTCAAAAGGTGTGTTTTGCAGAAATGCTGCAACATTTTATTCTGTTGAATGCATTTTTGGCAAAAAAAAAGCTGGAATAACCGAACTTTAAACTTCATTCCACACGAATAACAACTGTAGCAGATGCAGAAAGCCAGGGATAGGCTGCTCAGTGTGTAGCCTTGTAGGCAGATGGCAGATGGCCACATGTTGTAGAACACTATCACTCTATTTAAGCAGAGCTCTATGCTCAACACTGACAATTACATTTTAAGCTATGTCATGGAGAAAACATAAATCTCTAATCCTGCATTTGTTTAGTTTCTAGTGGTTTGCTCTTGATGATGTCTGCATTATTCCACTCATCTTTATCAAACACAGTGTTTGACTGATCTGACCCTCATCTCAGTTTTCAAAGCCAATAGATCTGAAAGTTCTTCTAATTAATTTTCAACATGTAGTGATGGTGTATTTTTGTGAGTGTGGCCTCAAAGACAGTTGTTGCTAAGTTACAGGTACAAAACGGTAAATGGGGAATGATCTTCTCATTAATCTGGCCACAGTGGCATATCAGGTTATATTGGTACTCATTAAAATGCCACACAGGCAAACTTAGTGCAAAGAGTGTAGCTGCGTATGGTGCAGTGGAAATTTCCAAGTTTTGCTGGACTGTTGGTTGAATTGTAGACTGTGGAGGAGGAGTAAAAAAATCAGTTAATGTGTGTTTTTTGTTCCTATATTTAGGGAAACTAATTTTGCTATGCTAAGTCAGATAGCAGTTGTGGCAGCAGACACCTGCCTCCTTTGCCTGTGGTAGTGGAAACGACATCTGTGTTTGGGAACTGCCTACACAGCCCTAAACCGACAAACACATAATGCCTCCAGCCTCCTCCTGCCTTCGTCTCCAGACAGGCAAAGAAAGAGTGTGTGCTGTATGTTCTTGCTTGTGAATGTTGGTATATGTCTAGATTTTCTGAGCAGGAACGGGTATTGGAGTGCAGCCTTTACATTGCCATGAAAAGTTTCCTTTTGAGATATAAATAGACTGAGGTCCTCATGATTTTAACTAAAAATATATAAGTGGACCCATGTTGAATTTGGCATAGCATAGAATTTAGCATAGCATTGGCATAGTGCTGTCTCTACTTAGTGTTACTTGTTTCTGCCCTCCTTAAAATGGCAACAGGCTTGTAACAAAAGCACAGCTACAACAGCATCAGACTAAAGCCAGAGTGGAGACAGTCGCTATATCTTCTTCTTTCAGCTGCTCCCTTTAGGAGTTGCCACAGCAAATTATCTGCTTCAATCTGAGCCTGTCCTCTGCATCTTCTTCTCCCAAATCAACTCGCTGCATGTCCTCTTTCACCATATCCAACTGGAATTGAAGATCTCTGTCCTTGTTTTTGCTAAGGTTTTATATTGGATGCTCTCCCAGGCACAACTGTCTCCATTTACAGTATGTGGGCCTGGGACCAGCACTAGTACACTGGCTTGTAACTTCCAGTGGCTAGATTAGAGAGCTAATCTAAGTTAGCATCTAAAAAGCCTTGTTCCACTTAGCCTCTGTTGAAATCCTAAATCAATAAAGTCACTTGATTTGGTACTGGTAATAACTGCATGTTTAACAGAAGGCTGTGTGACACCTGCCCTGTCAGCTTTGATTGTCAGGTGTAATCATTGGCACGCTTGCTAAGGCAGAAGGGTTATGCTGGTTTAAAAGCTTTTAACATTAGTTTGGTTTCATGTCATAAACTGCACTGAAGTGGTAGACATAGGTGTCATGCCTCAACTAAGGATTAAATAAGACATGAGTTGGGCACCACCCATGAATGAGAGTACTGGCACTCCAGTCCACTAGGTAGAGCTAATGGACCCCGAATATGGATTGGCAACTTCTCCTTTTGCTGGTGTCAACTTCAGTTCAGCATGGCTTGTCGATTTTTTTTTTCAGTGATTCATCTTACTGCTTATAATTGACACAAAACAAGGTGAATTTAGCTCTCTGACTTGAGTTGAACAGGTTATTGTTGGGTTTTAAATCACCGGGTCGTGTGATGACAAGTAAGTAAAGTTTTGTTTACACAGCACCTTTTAAGAAAAAAAAAACAACACAAAGTGCTATAGAACCAAATGCTAAAAGAATAGACAATAAAACAACATTAAAAATAAAATGAGTAGAAAACCACAACTCAATCATAACAGTCACCTGAATGCAAGGTTAAGGCTGTACTTGCACGAGGGCCATTTTTGCTCGGGCTGAGCCGGAGCACGTTTGTCCCAATTCCCCACTCCCCTGCTGGTCTGTGCTCACACTGACAGCTCTGAAATGGGCTGAGGCATGGATATGTCTGTACATAGGCGGAGATCACGTCACAATACCTACTGTATATGCAACTTTACTAACTGTGTGGCTTATGTGAGTCCTTTTTGGTCAAGTACAGACTTCTACGGAGGAGGAAAAGAGGTTTACATATCTGAAATATGTCAGCTGCGCATGCGCAACCATGCTGGGCTATGGCCCACCTCCTCCAACCGTGCCAGGGCTGAGAAGTGTTCCAGCTCGATTGTACTCACATTACGCAAATGGTCCATGCTTTAGGTGTGAAACGCGCTCCAGCACAGTACAGATTGTTAATGTGAGTACACCCTAAAAACATGTTTTTAGCTGCATTTTAAAAAGATCCCTGAATCCACTGATATCAAGCTCAAGAGGAGAGAGTTTCAGAGTTCTGGGTACACATCCACAAAAGTTCTGTCACCTCTAGTTTTCAGCCGCACAGCCAGCAGGCCCTGATCAGACAGTCTCATCATCCTGCTGGTG
Organism: Pseudamia nigra; assembly: GCA_029823295.1. Classification (NCBI taxonomy): domain Eukaryota; kingdom Metazoa; phylum Chordata; class Actinopteri; order Kurtiformes; family Apogonidae; genus Pseudamia; species Pseudamia nigra. Next base: position 8,434 of record JAQQAE010017931.1, read on the forward strand.
ATGTACAGATAGAAAAGTTCATGGATGTAGGATGGTGTTTGTCCATGCAAACCAAGACCTTAAACTGAACCCTGGAATGGATGGGGAGCCAGCATAAAGAAATTCAAAGCAGGGTGACATGACAATTGTTTGATTGAATGAATCAAATAAGTTTGTACCTACTGTACATGGAGAGGATACATTTAAAAATACCTTCCAATAATGTTCAGTGCTCACATCTTGGGCCTCACAGAGTACAGACTATACAGGCAAATAGTTCTTACATGACATTTATAATGTTCTCAAGAAATTTTACATTTGACTTGTTGAAGCCCGCAGAAACAGCTGAAGGTGAGACGAAGATTTATTGATAAAGAAGGTGCGGGCTCATCTTTATTGATGCACACAGTACGTCCTGCATTGTCAGGCAGGAACACCCTGTACCATTTAATCTGCTCCCATCTGCTGATTAATCTTGCTGGATGGTAGTAATTAGAGTTCACTGAAAAACTTATTCACTTGCTTGAATGGAACTCCTACCTGTGGCCTAATAGCCTCCCAAAATAGCAATGTGCAGGACAAAGAAATGGAGCTCAGGCTCAAATGCACCACACGCACACGACTGTACACGTTTCAGTTTCTTTCATTCATCTTGGCAGAGACTACAGGTTTTAGTTCCTGAGTTGATGAAGTCAGTGTTACCTCTTTATTTCATTAGTGTGTTGTGGGGTCCTTTAATGTCCTTCCTCATCTCATACTTGTTGTAAATGTGAGCTTCTTCTGACGTGACAGTAACATCCTTCCAAACAACCTTTAGAGCTGCCAAGAAGCTTATTGTTGCTGTATGCACTTTGTTTATCTCATGGTTTGATTGCTCATGAATCAAATACTGTGGAAAAGCTGTGGTTAAGGATTTATATATGAAAGCAACACAGCAGCACCCTATATGTACAATAAATGTAAAGTCATAAGGGTCATCCCACTGAATTAGTTCAAAGTGCTCTTCCACAGCAAAAAAGCTCAATTATAAATTATGTCATTATTGACATTTTAAAGAGCTACGGAGACCATTTTAAGATTTCAATGTCCAAACTGTTAAAATGTGTGCGTTTGTTTTAAGAGTAACACCAACTATCAACACCAGAAAGCTGTCTGCTGATCTGATAAATTGTGATTTTATATGTAGCTACTCCAATGTCAAATATTATTATGGTTTCAGTAGCCTTCCTGATGAAGTAAACCAATACCTTTGACCACTTTGCTTTGGCCACTTTGTTTTTTGGATGGTAGCTACTAGCTAAGCTAACTAAGCAAATTACCCACTCCCGTTAGTGCAGCCTATTGCCACTAAGGTCCGTGTGTTAACACTGGAGGGCAGAAATGGACAGACCATTGAACACAGGAGGTAGAGAGAGTTCTGCATCTTTGGCTTTGGGCTAGTACATGGCACTGAAATCTGCGTAGTGATTTGGTCTGGTACGTGCTGGACATGTTTCAGTTTATATCTCTACTTTGGAGTAGTTTTGGTTGTGACTATCTGTGACACTTCTGAGTGATAATGAGTCAGTATCAAAGATGGAGGCACATTTTTTTGCAATAGCTCCCAACACTTTATATAGATATGCAATACTTGAATAATGACATTTTTGTTAATTTGGTTTATTTTTTATTTTCATTTTTGTGAATTATTTTACATTAATTTGTTACTTTTTTTGTTCAATTTTGTTGATATCTGATATAATCTGATCAACATATAGCAGTAATCCAATATGTTCCTTTTGGACTTTACAGATTCATAGATGTGTTGATTTGGACACATTGATGTAAATTTTAATTTCATTTCCTGCAGTGTCAGATATTATGATCTCAGTAGATAATGAATGATGGACAGAATGGTTCATATACTCTTTACAGTCATGAAAATGGAACATAAAGCAATAGTTGCCTTTAAGACCTTGCTGCCTATTAGCTCTTCGGTCGCTTCACCTTTTCTGATTCCCTCACATCTAAAAGATTATCCAGCCGAGAATTCATGCATGAGAAAATAGCTCTGGCGAAATTGTAGAGCCCACTTCTATTTTCAGCAGCCCTGCGAGCTGATCTATGTGTGGCCCAGAGCTGCATCCTCTTAACATTACAATGCATTTATTTACATTAGTGCCTTAAGGTGTTGTCAGAAATAACTGACCACTGGGGTGTTGCAGTCGCCTCGCATCTCAGCAAAGCAGTTTGCTCAGCTTTCTGCATCAGGACTTTCTGTTTGTTTGACCTCTGCTATTTTGAATCTTCTAAAAGCTGTGCAGTCATTTTCAGCAGAGTCAGATTTGGACAGGTCAGGCAAAGTTCATCAGATTCAGATATCACATGAAATAAATAACGAGTAAAAAAATTGCATGAAATTAAGATATACTGACATGATTTGTGTCATTTTATTTAATATTCGAAACAAAATATTTAAACCGATATTGAAAATAGAGGTAAGACACAATAAAACAGTATAAAAGCATGCAAAACTTTTGGGTGGTCAGGTCAAACCTTTTGTGAAATGCTGGATAATTAAGATCAACCTATAACAATCTTTTATGCAGGTTTATGCCATGATGTGACACTTTGTTGTTATACAAATAAAATAACAACATACAATATCTACGGTATCATTTCTGGACCAGTAATATGCAATATTTTGAGAGCATCTACAAGAAATGGGTGGCACAGTGGTGCACAGCAAGAAGGTTCTGGGTTCAAATCCTGGGGTTGGCACAGAGCCTTTCTGTGTGGAGTTTGTATGGTCTCCCTGTGCCTGCGCAGGTTTCCTGTCGGTACTCAGGTTTCCCTTACACCAGGGGTGGCCAACCCCAGTCCTCAAGAGCCACAGCCCTGCTTGTTTTGCAGCTGTCTCTGCCCTACCCACTGTTG
>JAQQAE010017932.1:0-11328 GCA_029823295.1 Pseudamia nigra
AACCTCTCTTATCTTTTTAAATGGGTGAACTTGCACATTTTTACATTTCCCAATACTTGTTGTCCCCACTGTATATGTATCCATTTTGAAGATTCATCCCAATGTATCTTGCAGAGTTTCATGAGTAGCAACGGGTGACTGCATCTCCCGTCTATTGCAGTGTTTACTGATTTTATAATGAAGGAGAAAATGTTAACCGCAACATAAAAAGTCAAACCATTATACTGTCGTCAAAGATTTAAGGTTAAAAGCTGAGAAAATCAATAAGAGTGGAATAAAACTTTCTCTTCAAGAACCTCATTGAAATCACTGACCTTGAGTACACGAGGCAATTCTGATCGTTAAACCATGTTGGAACAGATGTGTTAATCATTATATTTGGATAAATGCAAAACAAATATGGATTTTCTGTGCTTGTTTTAATGTTTTGTCGTTCCATTTCGCAGTTAAAAGACAAAGTCCTCTGTTGCTTCACAAGATGTTGAGAGAGATGCCACAGATCAATCAGAGGATGTTAAAGTCCCTGGCAGAGTCAGAGTCCTCTCCTCAATTCGCCCAACTGCTGCATTGCAGATAAAAACCCTCCCTTGGCAGACACCTTTTACACACAACAGAGAACAGCTAACCACCTGAAGTCCGTAAAACATCCCTCAGATATGGGGAATATTTTCAGCAATACTGGCTGTTGTTGTGAGATTATTAGTGGAAATTAGAAATACGCATGGCCCTTAATATTTAACAGTATACCCACTGTTTAGTCTATAGTGTATGCAATATTATAATACTTAATTGCATTGTATGGTGACACTAGCGTGCACTGAATGATTATTAAAGGAGATATATTTTATCACCTTTTCAAAAGTTAATTTCATTTTCACATGTTCTTTGATTGTGCACTCTTAGTTTTGGCTCAGAATACCTCCTTCATTCTACCATGTCCATATAGTCATGGTTTTCAGTCCCATATCAAGCGGGCTGTTTCAGTGTGTGTTGTTTTACATCAGTGCATCTCAAATAGTGGGTGTGATTCCAGGGGGGTGCGTGTGACCCTGAGGGACATACTTTTTTGCTGTACTAGAACTACCTGTAAAATGCACATCCATTACAGCAGTTGGCAGTGACGCTCTCGTTGTCGCTCCATGGTGTAGGGTTTTTTGCACCGAACAAACAATATGAAATGTAGTTTAAACCTTCAAGAAACAACATGGAAAGATTTCTAACAGAGAAAAAAAGAAAGGCTGAGAGAGACGGAGATAACGCGACAAAAGAAAGTCACCCAAACGCTAAAACGAGGAAATACGATGAAGCGTATGTAGTGCTTGGCTGCCAAGCCCCGCATACGCGTGATCATTACGGTCGGAGACGGTGGGAGACGAGGAAAGACCAGTGTGTTTACTGTGTCTGAAAATGCTGGCAGTGGAAGAGCATGAAGCCAAATAAATTAACCCTTTTCCACCGAGCGTGTCGCCGCCGACACATCTGAGCATCGAACGTTGGGCGGGGGTGGTGCGGATGGCGGGCTCACGCTTCTGGCATCAGGCGCCTGGCTGCCCGGCCGCCGGCAACCCGCTCTGGGGACTGTGTCGAGTGTGGAGTTTGACTGGAGCGGGACGCATGTCGGGCGGTGGCACGGGTGTCCGGGGGCGACCTCAGGGAGGACAGAAACCTCCCGTGGAGGGCTGGCTATCATGGTCTGTATCCATACTGAAAATCGAGATCAGGAAAGCTTCTGCCCCTGTGCTCCGCACGAAGATTCTGTCCTCACTGAGCTCGCCTCGGGACGACTGCATTGCCGTTTGGCGTGTGTCCCGCCCCAGTCGGACTCCACCGCCGGGCACTGTCCATGGAGCGGGTCGCTGGCGTCCGGGCGGCCGGGTGCTTGACGCTGCAGGCGGTAGACCGCCGGCGGCGCGCTCCCTGCCTCGCTTTGTGGGTGGCGCGCGGATGTGTCGCCTCGCCGGCGACACATTCGGTGACAAACAGTAACGTGCCACTTGAAGACATTACACCTCAATCACGCTGATAAGCCGCTGGAGTTTTTTCAGCAAAAACGTGCTGAAAATTTCCAACAATCCTCCTGCTTTGTGATGCTACTTCAGTAAAACAGAGAGCAGTTGTAAGTTGAACTATATTTCTTTCTTTTTTGTTTCTTATAATGTTGAAAAGAATACAATGTAATGCAGAGGTGTACTAAAAACAATTTTATAGACAAATAAGGGGGGGGAATTAAAAATGTTTTCTTCTTCCTAGGGGGGCGTAACAGAAAATAACTGAGAAGCACTGTTCTAAATGTAAATGAGCTACTGCTGGCGACACTGTTTTCCTGTGTGCTCCATAGAGTCCATCATGTAGACAGATCATCTCAGGGTGTCAGGATGGATTTGGTGGGTAGAAATCCAACTGGCTTGTTCCAGGTCTAGTTATCAAAAAAAGGGCTGTGTGTCATTTTCCTTTGAGTGTGAGTACTTTAATACTTTAACATTACTTTTAAAGCCCCACACTTGTTTTATAATAAGAAAAGAAATGGAACTTTATTTTTCACAATATGCCCCCCATAAAGGTCAAAGCTTGAAAAATTGAGAATGTGTAATTAAGTGAGGCAGGGACTACCACTGGAGGATGTGCTGCTATACTTGAATTGAATTTAAAACTCCATTATTGGTGCATATATAATAAAAATATTTTAATTTGTATCAGTTAAAATGACATGGACCTACCACGACATCTAGTATAATTACTGTACATCACTCATCATCATCACCATAATTGTGATGACATTGATAATTACTCATGTGCAACATGCCCCTGAATACAATAAACCATTAGTGTTGAAAAAACAGGAATGATGGAATACTACGTAAGCTTTTTCTTTTAGCTTTTTAATGATGATATGGTTTGTTAATGAAATCTCCGAATGCAATGTGCACAAGCACTGATAATCTGTTGTTCTTGTGAATTATCAGAATTCAGAAAGCGGCAAAGCAATTTGTTGTTCCTTAACTTCATATATGGTATCTTTGTATTGCTCCAGTAAATTCATTATTTTCCAGGCTGTTGACCGTGGCAAGTAATCCGGCTTGTTATTTTGAAACAGTGAGAGATATGTATTCAACACTTGCAGCCTTTATGGTCTAAAATCTTAGTCTTGAAAAGCAGCATGTCAATCCCCAGACGGACAAACTCTTCCATTCTTGGAAAAGAAATCCCATGCCAATAATTGTTCTTGCTGCTCAAAGTGCTTTATAGCACAATTGTCACAATTACTTCTGCTGCTTACATCCTCATTAACTGATTACCCGTCGGTCTGGATGCACTGTGCACGAAGGTAAATGAACATGATTGTGTTCTTGATCTTCGTAACAGGAAGGCAGGCAGTGATGCTGTCGGACACCTGTCACCTCCTGGGTCACAAACATTTCTGTACACAGCATGATTCACCTAACACCGAGGAATCGTGATTAATCTGTCTGTCTGCTGCATTAACATTTACCAATACGGTATAAGCCGCTTATTACCGTATTGTGTGGGTGGCTAACCAAAGCAAAAGCAGCATCAATTAAATACAGCATGATGGCATGGCTGGAGACGTGACATGATTAGGCTGGATGTGACCTCACAAATGAGAACCTGAGACTCAGTCTGAGAACTGACCCGTTGGCTCAGGATGACAGTATAAATTTTGAGGACTTGTCCAAAAACGGTGACCAAGCCTTGCTTCTGGGTTGCTGAGAAATGATTCAGCTTCACCCTAAGCCAACAGCTGCCCCTTGCTTTCTGTTCGTCTCTCACACACATACACACATACACACACACACCCAAGCACCCCCCCCCACACACACGCACACACACACACACACATACAGACACAATCAGCGAGGAGCATAGTGGTCCAGAGTTGACAGCCTGTTGATATTCTCTCAGCTTATATCACTTACCTAGAGCTGAGTCACTGTAAGAAGGACACACCTTCTATGTGATTCTGCAGAATTAAACATTGTTCATTGTTCAATAATCTTTGAAAAAGTAACAGTGTGAATTTACTGATTACTCAAGGACAAAACTGTTTATTTATGCTGCTTGTTGCTGTGCTCATTACACATCCCCAAATCCTGCACATTTACACATTTAATATTAATGACCAGATATAATAGTGAACATGATAATGAGCAGACCCCAAAATGATCTAAATGAGCAACTGAGTATAAAAGACAAGCCATCTATTGTTTTCATATTGAAGAACGATGTGTGGGTGAATGATTACTGTACCGTTAAACTGCACAAAGCCCAAAAGGTGCCATTTTAATAGCTCATACAAACTAAGTTGTGCCACAAGATTAGAAAATACTGTCTACACCTTTGGAAACATAGTCTATGCTACTTGCAAAAGCAATCAATCCCTTTTGCGTTTGCAAAAATAATTACAAACAGGTTTAAGTCAGGGTTTTGGCAGCGTCAGGCATTATTCAGTCTTTCTTATCCAGACTGCGCGCCTTTTTTTTCTTTCGGTATCCTTCTCTTCTTATTAATTTAAGATTTAAGGATGTTAAAGTTATTGTTTAAAAAAAGAATATATGTATAAATAACTATACACTCATTATAGTATCTCATGGGAAATGATTCTAAAATGTCAACAGGACAAATCATGTTAGAGTTGAGGCCAAATGAAGAACACAGATGTCAGTGAGTGTCTGATTCACTGCTGATACAGTGAGCAGGACGAGCTGCCTCTGACTAAACTTCCTCTGACTTTACAAATATTGACGATTAGAGCAAATTGAGATTGAATGCAATGACATGCAGTTTTCATTTAAGCTTATTCCTACTAGTGGCTATTAGCTTTACAATCTGTGAAATATGACTGCAAAGAAATAGGTATAAATATCACTTTTCTATATTCTTTCCCCTTAAGCAAGTTGTCAGTAGCTCAAATATTCCTTTCCCGGCTGTGGTCTCAAAACTCTGCTGTATTTACAGACGGTGTAAATGTAATGTCTAGTTCTGCTTTCTGTCAAAATGTAGGCAATCTCCAGCCCTACCCAGTTTCAGACGGACACAGAAACAAAACCTAGATATGTTCATCACTTGTGTTTATGTTTTCATTAACACAAACAATACCAAAGTTCTCAAACCAAATGACTAGATTTACCTTAAAAGTTTGAACGAGGGCAGGGCTGGTGGATACACATCTGAATACGAAACAGAGTTCTGACACAACGCAGCCCTCCAACAGGCAGAGAGAGCAGGGACAGATGCTACCCAGCTAAATGAAACCAAGATGAGAAGCAGAAATCTTGCTATATATAACTTCTTTTTTTTTTTTTTTACTTTTTGTTCTGTTACAGCTCTTTGAAAAAAAAAATGCACCTAATAAATCCACACATTTCTGAAAATACCAGTAGACTACATTTTTACAAGCGTCTTAGCTCCTTCCCAAAAGAGCATTAAATACCTATGGATCAGTGACAGCAACGTAAGTAAGAAGTGCATTAAAGCCTTAAGTGTTATCGGCAAATTTTGATTGCTGTCCCCTGTGCACAATTACAACACCCAAAATAAAGCCATTCTTCTAGAATTAACTGCTGTATGCAGCTAATCAGTGTAAACCTGAAAAGCATATGTGAATCAATTCCAAAGAAACAAATCAAAAAATACATACCTTGCCTAACTTTCCTCTGTTGCGTATATCATTTATAAAAGCATGTATACCGATGTTGACCAGTGAAAAGGGCATGGGTAGAATATTCAGCAGCATTCCAGAGGGTGGGAATTTACACTTGCTCCCGAGTGCCTCAGTGATTCTCTGTGCTCCTCTACAGGGGCAACAACATGCAACACTAGCTGCCATTACATCAGCGATGTAGTCTGATCACAGACGTCACATAAATACAAGCAGACACAAATGTTACGTGTTGTACCTTTGATTGCTTCGAAGGGACAACACTGCAGAAGCAGAGCACTGTGTTTGGAGCTGAGCCAGTGTGAGTGCGATCAGCAGGGGAGTGAGGAAAGAGTACAGTTGCACTTTGGTGTGGCTTGGGCCAAATTCCCCTAGTTTGAATACACTCTAAGACAGTGGCGTCATGCCCAAACCCAGGCCTCATGTCCTTGACTGAAAATGAAAACATTGCAATAGTTTTGAGTCAGCTTGACTTGCAGTGCAATGCTGCCATGGTGGTCTTTGAAATGGTTAATAACTAAACACTGTTGGTAGGAGCACAGTTTCATAAATGCGATCACAGGTCATGTTTAAGGGTAGGAACACATTATGATTCTGTTTGAGTTGGAAGATTTGTTGTGGATGAGGCCAGTTTACCTGTAGACACAGTATCTTGTAAGTCATTGTACCTTGAATGGTGTCAAATTCACTCTATTTCATTTGCTTTATATCGTAAATAAAAATAATATATTCCTTTCTAATTAACTAATGATGAATCCACTCAAATTCAATAGATATTTTTCTCTGGAATTGGATGGATTATATTTACATTTATGTATTTTGAGGACATCATCATATACTGTATAACTAGTACGAGGTTTTTATTCACACAGCTATCAAATCACACATTATATGTGACTATGTTTTGTTTTCTCCCTCTCTCTTTCCTACAAAATACACACAAACACACATACACTCTTTTAAATGCATACTCAAGTGTAGATGCCTGATGGTTCCACAATGAGAAATAGTGTAGCTGATTATCATTAAAATTAGCTCTGAGCAATACGCAAGCCCTCTACAGTAGAGTATTAGTGCTGTGGTTTTGTCAGCACAGCACTTCCTGTTTACAATTTAGTCCACACAGCAGGCTGCATATGCCTGATAACGACACCACAATGCATGCTGGGAGATAAAAGCACTACTAAATGTCCTGGGGCCTGATGTGGCATCAGTCAGTATTACACCTCAGACTGGTTCTTTCTAGAACAATGCATAAGAAAAAGAGGGGGGGAGGGAAACATAAAAAGCAAAAGAAATAGTGAACAGTTAAATTAGTAAAGTTGAGGGTTGGTAAACAATGCAACTTTTGGATATTGCCCATCAAATTTAGATTACAGAATTTTTAAAAACTTCAGTGAAACCAAAGACTTTGATAAGATTTTAACTCTCATATCCTGAGTAAATCAGCTAACTGCATTCAACTGGTAAAATCTCCACTTTTACTCTTGAGCAAGTTTGTTTTGTAGTCAATGAGTCATGAAAAAGCAGCAGTAATAGTGACAAGAGCTCAACGTCAGGGGATTTGCCTGCAGGGAGACTTTGGGCTAGACACACAGTATATATTTATTTTAGACTTCCTAAGTATATATACATGTGGCAAGACAGTCCTAGACATAAGCACATTTTTCACAGTGTTGGCTCTGTGCACCACCATCGGATTCAAAATGAAACAGAGACTATGAGGTGAAAGTGCTGACTTTCAGCTTTAATTTGAGGGTGAAATGAATTGTTTTGTTATACACCTACTTTTTATTATAAGGGTTACAAATCCTTTAAAGTACTGTCATGACTAACGGTACTATATAACCTTCAGCAGATGCCCCATACTGTAAATTCCCTGGTGATTTGACAAGGCTCTGTCGGCTGTCTTCACTTTCTGCTTGTCTCAAGGTTTTTGCCTTGGTCTTCACAATGTCCTCAGGCCACTGACATCTGTGAGAAATATAAACCACCAATCAAAAATGTGGACACACTTTCTCCTTCGGTGATTTTTCTTTATTTTTATTATCCTCAACATTATACATTAATACTGAAGACAGACTGTGATGGAACATAGGTATGGGATTACTGTACATAGTCAACAAAAAGTGTTAAACAACCTAAAATATGTTTCAAATTTTAGATTTGATGACTGTTTTGATTGCTTATACAGCAAGAAAGAGTAAGAAGAGAACAAAGGCGGCTTCACAGATCCTCTGTGTTCAGAATTTGCTTTAATGTGCTTTCGACCATCAGTTGTTTTGTGCAGAGGAAGAATGTGTGCAGAATCAGTAGCCCTATTAGTGTTACTACAACTACTGTACAATTCCATATTATGGCAAAAACACTCAGTTAAGTAAAGAAAAAAGACGGTCCATTTTTACTTTAAGAAATTACAAGAAATCTAAACATCTGTGAATGTGTTCCCGAGTGCAGTGCTGCCTATGCTGCAGGGGATATGTTTATTACAATTCCCACCCTCAAAAACTGCCAAATTACAGCACCTCAGATAGTGTTTGGTGGTTTTGGTGACTGCACTTGGGAATACAAAGTTCTTGAGACTGTATGTTTTACCTCATTACCTGGACATTGGCACTATACTGTGATTCCTACTGTACATAATTTGTCACATTAACACCCAGATTTTCTCGGAGACCGGCACATGATTTTCACACATCTATTTTGAGAACTTGACTTTCGCAATCTGCTCTTGACACTAAATGTAACAAATACTATGATGTAAGTGCCAAACAAAACACTTTAAACTTTTAATTATTGGGCTATTTTTTGTCTATGGCAAAGGCACAAACTCTGGCTTTGAAACATGTGCACACGTCTGCTCGTGGAGAACACGCCTGCCCTCGTTATAACGGGCTAATTGTATTTCAGCTGCGGTGATAAATGTGGCTTTTTGTGATTTACTAGCATCTTCTCCAGCAATATTCACAGCCTTTTTCCCTGCCTCTCTCTCACACATACACACACGTATAGCCTGACTTGAATCCCCCCTGAGAGCAATTATCATAGAGTTCTACAGTATGTAGTTGTGTTATTAATCTTTTCACTGACTTTTCCGTGACAATACAGCACTTTCTTCGGTTATTTACTGAACAATTCCTGACCAGTGGATTTTATTGCAGCCAATAATTACAGGCACAGATAAGCTGACTTATGAAAAACAACAGCTCAAAATGCGAATTAGCTTGTTATTGGGTCAGGTGGGGGTAAAGGATGCAGATGCAATACATACAGTCTGTGCATTTATGTACAAACACCTATCTTAAGGCTAGTGCATAGTCAACCCGAATTTGAATCAGTGGTTATAAGGATTTTTATCTAAAAGTTTTTTATCCAAAGGTTGCAGCTGCTACTGATGTAAGTGACATAAAGGCATAGCTAAATGTTAAAGCTTTAGAGGGAACAAATGGCCACCAGACTCTTCCACTTACTGCCATTTTAGCCGCTTTTAATGTCCACTGATTCCTGACAGAAAAAGAAATCGTCTTCTTTTTTCTGTTAAATCCTCACTAGCTCTTCACAGTCTGACTTTCGCTGCAATTTAGAGTTGGACAGGTAGGTTTCAAATCTGTTTTTAGAGCACTGTTCCTGTAAACAATTGCCTGCTGCCACTGAAAATGAAGCTCAGAACCAAAATAGTAAACTTGCAGAACAAAATAATGAGCTGAAGGTTATAAATCTTCACCATGGTTAAGAGAAAGAGTGCAGATAGATCTAGAACTATCAGTTATTGGTTATTGATATAATACTAATGTATGGACTGATTAAACCATCACCCTGCCAATCCATCTCATCTCATTCAACTAACTGAATTCATTGTTTACTCCTACTCTGAATAGAACTGAATGTGCTGAAGAAGGAAAGAGGTATAAAATGCATTGTAAAGAACAGGACAAATCGAACAGGTTATTAAGCAAAAGGAAGGTAAAAGAAGGCTGTGGAAGGGTAAACAACCGGGGCTTGGAAAGAGAAAGAGGAAACAGGGGTGAGGTGAGATTGTAACAGATGGCCCTGCTCTGGACTTCATCCACAAGCAACACTTGAACACAGACACACACAAATTCAGAGCCAGGATCATAGCACTGACTACTATCAGAGTCTCACAGAGGACCAGGTTATTGAAGCTTCCTGTTTATTTCTACTGAACAGTTATTACAGTTATAGACTGCAATATACACTTCCATAAAATAAGGCACCACCTGGATTTAACTAAAATACATGGGAGCCTTGTGTTGGATATTTACTGCAGTGATTCATATATTTTAGCAAGTCACTTAACCAGAACTGATGCAGTGAGGAGCTTCTCATTTTTTTCTTTATTTTGCCATCCGTGGATTTATTTCTTTCCCAGTGACATTGATACATTTCAAGATGCAAGGATTCATGGTGCTGAAATTGTGACAGAGTGGTTCAGGGAGCACAAGACCTCATTTTCACACATGGACTGGCCTCCACACCTGAACCCCCTTAAAGAATGTTTGAGAGGGGCTGGAGAAAACTTTACACAAGTAGTTCTCAACTGGTCCGTCCAGACCCAAAAGTGGGTCACAGACTCACTCTTAGCGGGCCATGAGGTATGTGGTTGAAAACAGATGAAATGGAAAACTGTTATATGGTGAGATGAATGCCTAAGACCATTTTAAGTGAGCTTTGGAAGATGGTGGCTTTTTTGGATCATGTTCACATATGGCTTCTTCTTTTCATAATACAGCATTAACTTGCGTTTGTGGTTTACACGATGAACTGTGTGCATAGACAGTGATTTCTAGAAGTGTTCCTGAGCCCATGCAGTGATTTCCAGTAGAGAATTATGCCTGTTTTTAATTTTTTTAAAAATGATGTCTCATGCTCCCTGAACCACTCTTTCACAATTTGAGCCCGATCAATCCTGGCATTGCCATCTTGGAATATGCCCGTGCCATCAGGGCAGAAAAAGTCCACTGATGGAATAACCTGGTCATTCAGTATATTCATGTCGTCAGCTGACCTCATTCTTTGAGCACATTCTGTTGCTGAACTTAGACCTGACCAACTGCACCAACCCCACATTGTAGCACTGCCCCCACAGGCTTGTACAGTAGCACTAGGCATGATGGGTGCATCACTTCATCTGCCTGTCTTCTTACCCTGATGCACCATCAGTCTGGAACAGGGTAAATCTGGACTCATCGGACCACATGACCTTCTTCCATTGCTCCACAGTCCAATCTTTATGCTCCCTCCCTTTTGACATATTTGTTTAAGAAATGAGAAGCAACTCATTGCACCAGTTGGGATTAAAAAACTTGTTGCCAGCTGAAAGATAATCGCCCATGCTGTAATTATCCAATAGGAGGCTCGTACTGTACCTATTTGCTTAGTTAAATCCAGGTGGTGACTTTTTTTTGGCCAGGCAGTGTATTATACACTGTAGATGGTGGGATCTTCAGTCTTCATCATTTTATAGGAACAGATTTCTGAAATTGTTCCACAATTTTTAGATGCAGTTTGTTGAGATTGGTGAACTCTGCCTATCTTTATATCTTATATTTTACACAGTGGTGGGCCGTCAGGGCCATCAAGGCCTTCTCTGCTGGCCTAACATAACCAGACATCATTATCATAATTATAAT
>JAQQAE010017934.1:0-11328 GCA_029823295.1 Pseudamia nigra
AGTTGTGGACATTTGTTTTATATGAGAACTGAAGGATAAATCCTGATCCACCATCACCACCAAGTTCATCACAACTGAACTGGATCTACTGACGTGTCTAGATAAAGGAAGTCATTACGGACTGACCTCCTTACATAACTTCAGCTTTGTTTTCATTCAACAGGAGAAAGTTGGAATCATCCGGGCCTTAATATCTTTTACAGAAACATGGAGTTTAGTTGAAGTACTTTTTAACAGGTTCATGTTGAGATACAGCTGTGTCATCAGCATAACAATGAAAACCTTAGCCATGTTTTCTTATGGCACCTAAAGGCAGCACATATAGTGTAAAAAGTATTGGTCATAGTACTGAGCCTTGTGGAACGCCGTAACTAACTTCATTATTGTCATTAAACTTGTTTCATTTGTTGTTGTTTGTATTTTTAATTCTTTTGTTAATTTTTCTTCCTGTTCTTCACCACTTTGGCTCTTATTTTGTTCATTAGTGAGATTGTTGAGTCATGTACCAATCCAACTATTGTTCATCTTATTCAGTTCATGTCATAACGCTTTTTATAATTCTAACCTTTTCATTTTAAAAAAGGTTTTTTTTTTGACAGATTTTTTTTTTCCCATAGAAAATGAATGGGGAACTCTTAATAGTATGTGTGGTTACCATGGCAATGACAGTGCTTTGATTACTAGTTCATTTAACTCTTGCACTTTTCCAGTTCAACTATTTTGACTCGTCAATCCCATGTCATATCTTCACAGATTGAACATTTTCTAGTTTTTCTTCATATTCTGTTTTTTTTTCTTACTTTTGCTTCTGATTTCATTAATTTTTTATCATTTCTTAAATGTTTTGGCTCATTATTTAGTTGATTTTTGTTAGTTTGTCACTTCATTTCTTCATTTTCAGTTTAAGCATTCACTGTTTTACTGTTTGTTTCCCTCGGTTTTTGTCTGGATTCTTTAATAAATTTAAACCTGATTTAGTCTGAGGTGAAATATGACTCAACAGTTTTTATTCATCAAATCAAACTCATTAAATCCACCTCAACTCCAGTTGTCCAGGTGTGTAGGTCAGAGCCAGTGAGCTGATTGGTGGTAACTATGGTAACAGCAGTGACGCTGTTGTTTTGTTTGCAGAGCTGATAAAGAAGCAGCAGCTGGAAAAAGATGAGCTCCGCCCCCTCTACATGGATTTCCAGGCCACCACACCCATGGTAACTCTGTGAAGACTGCCATCACTGGCGTTGTCATGGCAACAGGTACAGTCCATACTGACTGTGTAACTGTGTTCAGGATCCGCGGGTGTTGGACGCCATGTTGCCATACCAGGTGAATTACTACGGAAACCCTCACTCCAGAACACATGCATATGGATGGGAGAGCGAGTCCGCCATGGAGACCGCTAGGAAGGTAACGATACGAACCGACGTGTAAATGACAACCGGGACATAACGATACAAACCGCTGGTCGAGAGACACTGACTCTGTTCTCTCTCTCTCTCTGAGCAGCAGGTGGCTGATCTGATTGGAGCAGATCCTCGGGAGATCATCTTCACCAGCGGGGCCACAGAGTCCAACAACATGGCCATCAAGGTGTCGCTCTTCATCCTCCATCAACTGTTTGGTTTGCAGTGAGAACACAGTTTACAGAAAACTACTGGAACGTGTACTCGTGTGGAGGTCTAGGTGGAGCTTACAGAGCGGTGGTCTTTAGGGGGTGCTAGTCATTTCTAAACTCCTGTAAATCCTGTGAAATCTGCAATGTTTGGTCTCTTTGTGTCTGCTCAAACGGTTAAAGACTAGGGTTCTGATGACTAATGGTAACTTTGGTTTGTGACTCCGCCCCCTCCTCCCCTGCAGGGCGTGGCCAGGTTCTACCAGGCAAAGAAGCGTCATGTGATGACCACACAGACGGAACATAAATGTGTTCTGGATTCATGTCGAATTCTGGAGGCAGAAGGATTCGATGTGACGTATCTGCCGGTCCAGAAAAATGGACTGCTGGACTTGGAGGTAGGGAACATACTAAGAACATATGAGGAACGTACAGGGAACATGCACTGCCTGGCCACAAAAAAGGTCACCGTCTAGATTTAACTAAGCAAATAGGTCGGAGCCTCCCAGTGGATAATTTCTACATGGGTGATTATGGTTCAGCTGCAACAAGTGATATAAGGATAGTGGGGAACCATCATCGTTAAAGAAAAAATGTGGTTGGAAAAAAAATCTTGAATCATCATGGCTGGCAATCACTGTGTGGTGAAATCAAATTGTAAATGAACAACAGTAGAACTCAGGACTATGTTTAATAGTGAAAGTAAAAGCATTTCCACACACACAAGGCAAAGGCAGATCAAGGGATTGGGACTAAATATCTGTGTAGCCTTAAGAAAACCACTAATCAGTGAGGCTAATCAGGAAAAAATGCTTCAGTTTGCTAGGGAGCATCATATTTCGTTGGACGCCTTTAGCTTTGATGACATCACACCTTCACTGTGTCATTGTTTCAATAAGCTTCTGTAATGTCACAAGATTTATTTTCATCCAGTGTTGAATTAATTTTTCACCATGATCCTTCACTGATGATGGTAGAGTCTGATGCTGCGCAAAGCCTTCTCCAGCACATCCCAAAGATTGTCAATGGGGTTCAGGTCTGGACTCTGGTCTTCTTACCCTGATGCAGCCATAACTCTGGAACAGGGTCAATCTGGACTCGTCAGACCACATGACCTTTTTCCATTGCTCCAGAGTCCAATCTTTATGCTCCCCAGCAAACGGAAGCCTTTTTTTCCCAATTAGCCTCACTGATTAGTGGTTTTCTTGAGGCCACACAGCTGTTCAGTCCCAATCCCTTGAGTTCCTTCACATTGTGTGTGTGGAAATGATCTGACTGGATTTACTTGGTTAAATCCAGGTGCTGACTTTTTTTTTGGCCAGACCGTGTGTAAGGAATGCACCAGGAACGTATGGGGAACATACAACATGCTACACATGGATCATGCAGGGACCTGATGATGATGATGTATCATACAGGTTCTATGCACATGCCACACTGCTTCATGTACTAACATGCTCTCTCTTTGTCCCGTGTTTTTCCGATGTCCAGCTGTTGGAGGCGTCCATCCGTCCGGACACGTCCCTGGTGTCCGTCATGTCCGTCAACAACGAGATCGGAGTGAAGCAGCCCATCGCACAGATCGGTGACCATGATCACATGACGCTTCTCTGAACGTGACCCAGTTCTGATCGCACGTATTGATCGGCGGATGCTGTCTGTCCTCAGGTCAGATCTGTCGATCTAAAGGCGTGTTCTTCCACACCGATGGCGCTCAGGCTGTCGGGAAGATTCCCATCAACGTGGCGGAGTCGAAGATCGATCTGATGTCCATCAGCGCTCACAAGATCTACGGTCCTAAAGGTGGAATCGGCACACACGCCAACACAACCACATGCACATGGGCATTAGTAATCATCATACATGTTCTATCTGTGATCATCACTCTGTTACCATGGTAACAGGTGGATTATTCCATGCCTTTTCAAGTAATTTTCAGGACATCCCACCAACTTCAGTCTAAAGAAATTTTTATTATGTCTTATTTATCCGCTACATGAAACATAGAATTAAAGTGAGGACTTTTCAAAATGTGGCCAATTAAATGAAGGGGAATATGTGTCGATTAAGGCGGGTCTTAATTTTTTATCTAATTTCAAATGTCAGTATCTCCAGAAGTAAATGACATAGGGAACTGACACTTATCCTGATGAACCTTTTACCTGCTGCCTGAGGACGTACCAACAGATGTGTGACCCGTCCAACCTGGTGGATGTATCAGCCCTTCACACAGGGACAAAATCACATTGAGCTCAGAGTCGTGTTCTTCTACAACCAGGCTTCAACCTTTTCATACATTCACTTCTGTTTTTTGTGACACATTTAACTGTATTTCAGATTTAAAAATAATTCAGATCTTTTCATACATTCCCACATGGAGTTATGGTTGAATGAAAATCTGACCCTAACTAATTTTTGGGATTTGAGGAGAATGTTACCCACAAACCCCTGCAGGTGTGTCTAATGTGTAGTGTACAGACCATGTAGACATGTCAACTCTATAAAGCCTGATACAGATGCACGTTTCTGAACGTGGTCGAACGTGACCTAAAGGTTATTTTTGTCATTTTTGAAGAGCTGGGACTTCGACCCGGTTAGACGGGTAACAACCCTAACCCTGTTTTGTGGAATGACCCAGGTGTAAATGCTTGTTTTGATAAATAGAAGTATGTGATGTTTAGCATCATTAAAGGAAGCTCCTGTTCTCATGTCTGTACATTCAGGCGTCGGTGCTCTGTACGTCCGTCGCCGTCCTCGGGTTCGCTTGGAGCCCCTGCAGAACGGCGGTGGTCAGGAACGGGGGCTGCGGTCCGGCACTGTGCCCACCCCGCTGGCAGTGGGGCTGGGGGCGGCCTGCAGCATCGCCCAGCAGGAGATGGAGGTAAAACATGAACCTGGATAAAACACGGGGATTTTAATGACTTTGAACATGTCATGGTGGCTGGTTGGAGTGTCAGACAAACTGCTGATCTACTGGGATTTGAACTCTCAAACATCTGTAGGGTTTACAGAGAATAGTCTGAAAAAGGGAAAATATCCAGTGAGCGACAGTTCTAGTATCCAGTGACCTTGTTGATGCCAGAGGTCACAGGTGAATGGACAAACTGGAGATGATGGAAAGACAACAGGAAGTCAAATGTTCACTGGTTACAGCTGAGTAATGCAGACGACCATCTGTGGACAGAGGACAACATGTCCCACGCTGAAGAGACAGACGGACATTTAAGCCTTTTTCATGCACATTATTTACTGTTAGTTCATTTTATTCATTTACTTTATTATTTGTCCTTTTTCGGTTCAGTTTTGTCATTTTAAGTTTTTGTTCATTTCCATTAATTTTCGTGATTGTTTAGTACATTTTAGATCAGTCTTACTCAGTTTGTTTGCTTTTTTTCATTTTTGTCCAATGTCTTCATGGGTTTATGTTTTTAAATAGTTATTCAGTTTTTGTTGTTTGTTTTTTCTTGATGGTTTTGTGCATTTTTGAGGAGTTTAATTCAGTTTTTGTTTTATAATTTTGCATATGATTTGTTCAGTTTAATTAATTTTTGTTTAATTCTTGTTCATGTTGTGATTATTTATTCCATTATTGGTTAAGTTTTATATATTTAATCTGTTGTTTTTGTTGATTCAGTCTTATTATTTCTTCATTACACCTTGAAGCAGATGGACAGCAGAATCACATGCCACACTCCTGTTAGTTAAGAACACGGGCATAGTTCAAATGGACAAATTCTGACATGCTGTAAAATCCTGAGTGTACGACAGAAAATACTTCACGTCAGGTCGTGGACCAGAGCTGATGGTTGGTAGAACCTGTAAATGTGTTGTTTTGTGTGTGTGTGTGTGTGTTTTCAGTACGACCACCACAGGATTTCAGCCCTGGCTCATCGTCTGGTCCAGAAGATCGTTTCTGAGATTCCAGATGTTGTCATGAACGGAGATCCAGACCAGCGCTACCCCGGTAAAAATCCCCAGATCAGACTGACGGTTCCCGGTATAAAAAAAACCGACCAGACCACCAGTACCTGGTATAAAAAACCCCCGATTAGACCGACAGTACCTGGTAAAAAAAAAAAAAAACAAAACCCAGATCAGACCGACGGTACCCGGTAAAACCCTATCTATTTTGTTTGGTTCTCTGTTGTTCATTTTGTTGATTTTTCATTGGTTCTTTTCCCCTGTGTGCGTGCATGTGCGTTTCAGGGTGCATTAACCTGTCGTTCGCCTACGTGGAGGGGGAGTCTCTGCTGATGGCGCTGAAGGACGTGGCTCTGTCCTCGGGGAGGTCAGTCTCATCTATATACATCAATACTGATCTGATCATCACACTCCTATGATGAAGAATATTCACATATGTACAGATTAACATGAAATACATGCTCATATTAGAAACATGTCTGTTTGTCTGAATATGAAAAGTGATGTGGACACATGAAACGCCTCCCATCTGTTGGACGCGTCGTGCAGCTTTTAAGGCACTTTGTCTTCTCTGCGTCGTCTCCGTTCAGAGACGTGAACAAACCGGATGTGGTCGCGTGTCAGACTGAACCAGAACGAGACCAACCCCGGAGACGGTGGATGAACACATGTCCACAGACATTTGGACATATGGAGTGTTTAAGGTCTTCTGTCCACTGTGGACAGTTCAGGTGTCCCAGAGGACGTCCCTCATGTTTGTGTGTGTGTGTTTGTTCAGTGCGTGTACGTCAGCGTCTCTGGAGCCGTCGTATGTGCTGAGAGCGATCGGAGCCGACGAAGACCTGGCTCACTCCTCCATCAGGTATGAAGACGCACCTGTCCACTCCGAAGACGCACCTGTCCACTCCGGAGACGCACCTGTCCTCTCCTAACCCCCACCTGTGTTGTGTGTCAGGTTCGGCATCGGCAGGTTCACCACGGAGGAGGAGGTTGACTACACGGTGGAGAAGTGCATCCATCAGGTTCGTCGACTCCGAGAGATGAGGTGAGTCCAGGTATGAGGTAACTCTTACCTGTCGGGTGAAGGACACGCCTCACACCTGTCTGTGTTTCAGTCCTCTGTGGGAGATGGTCCAGGATGGCATCGACCTGAAGAGCATCAAGTGGACGCAGCATTAGACTCCGCCTACTTCCTGCCTGAGGAGGATGATGACGGCGGCGGCGGCTCCCGGAGGATTCTCCCGTCTTCAATCACGCACAAATGTCCCGTCTGACTTGAACGCTGCTCGTCCGTCGTCCAGTCACTTCCTCCCGTGTCACAGCCAGCCAATCAGAGCATCGGAGCCAAAGTTACCGAGTCGCCTGTTTAACCTCACGCACAGAGTGGAAGCGTCACCAGCTAAAATGTGAAACTGTTCCTTTAATGCACTTGCTCAGTATAAACCTGCTTTCACCGTAGCCTACGTTTCCCATCATGCACCAGATGTTTGTTGTGTCGATCATTCGGCTCGTGTGTGTTTCTGTTTGTCACATTAAACATTATTCTTCAGCGAATCACACTGAGCACGTATGACATGAACGCACCACACCTGCACTGTGTCCCAAACACATCCTGTTCATACACAACCACTCAAAAGACTGGACACACCCGCTCCTAAGGTTTTTGGTTATTTGTATTATTTTGCATGTAAACACACTGATCACACATCAAACCCATTTGTGGCTGTTTTTTTTCTTATTAATTACTCAAGGTTGAACATTGTGAAAATTTCTTTGCAGAAAGCGACAGTTCAATGACATAAAATGAGACTCAGATTTGGAATAAAACATGTTCTCAGCCTCTAATGAAACTATTATAAAAATATGAGAGTAAAAAATCCACAATGGATACATGATTCACTGAAAAAGTTCATGTTAAACCAGGGACACAATAATACAGTGAATTTGATTTTTAGTTGTATGCATGTGTCGGTTAAAGGGTTGATACTGAACACATCCTACCTGTGGATTATGAAGGAAACATGTTTAATATTTCAGATTGTCCAAAGTGGATCCTGAACCACAGAGTATAAATTCTGGTCGCCTGCATGAGCTCATAGAACTGAAGAAGCGTCCCGGATGGGTGACGAAACATTCTCAACCAAATTTCCAGTCCAGTCGATGGAAGAAAAAACCACATGCCTTGGGTCCAAAGTGGATACGTTTATCTTTGATGACAGGTTCATCACATTCACCCGGTTAATCGTCCTGTTAGTGACGCTACATCTATTAAATTTTATTTGAATTGAATAAAATTATCTCTAGGCGCTTCACAATTCAAGGCCAAGACCTCATGACTATGCAGAATAAACCCAACAGAACCACCGAGAGCAAGACAAGGACGACGGGGAGGGAAGGAAAAACTTCCTTTAACGGAAGTGAACAACCACCAGCAGCTCAGGGTAGGCGGCCATCTGCCTCGACCGGTTGGGGTTCGTGGACAGAGGAGAGACAAAAGAAAAGAGCAGAGATGGAGCAACAGACAACACAGACGCTGGACCGGTCCAGAACCAGCAAACACACAGCAAGGACGTCAGGAGACCTAGAGACCTGGGGCAGAGGGAGGAAGAACACAAAACTACAGGGGAGATGCTAGTTAGTAGCACAGTGTTGCAAAATAGAAAATAAGAAAGGGGGTAGAGAGAAAAGGAAGAGGGAGAGAGATGGTGGAAGAGGAAGGGAAGAAATTTGGAGAGAAAGGTAGGTGAAGAGTTAAAGAAAGAGGTAGAAAGCAAAGCTCAGTGTGTCACTGTCCTCCAGCAGCCGAGGACTATGCAGCAGAACTGAGGGAAGATGAAGGGTTTTCCTGACCTAGACTTAACTATATGCTTTGTCAAAAAGGAAAATGCTTAAGCCTAGTTTTGAAGGTACAGAGTGTGTCTGCATCCTGGACCCACATTAGAAGTTGATTCCACAGGAGAGCAGCCTGGTAACTGAAGGCTTTACGTCCTAGTCTAGTTTTGGAGATTCTAGGAACCACAAGTAGACCTGCACTCTGAGAGCGGAGAGTTCTGATTGGTTCATATGGAACAAGGTCTTTGATATAGGATGGAGCCTTGTTGTTTAAGGCTTTGTAAGTTAAGAGGAGGATTTTAAATTCAATTCTAAATTTTACAGGCAGCCAATGAAGAGAAGCTAGTATTGGAGAAATATGATCCTCCTTCTGACTCCAGTTCAGGTAGGCATTGTAAATGAGAAATGGTTCTCAACTGACTTACCTGGTTAAGTAAAGGTTAAATAAAATGAATAAATACAACTCTGGCTACAGTATTTTGGATCAGCTGGAGACCTCTTATGTCTTTATTTTGATCCATCCTGTCAGTAGTGAGTTACCATAATCCAGACTAAATGTAACAAATGCATGGATTAACTTTTCTGTGTCCCCTTGAGACAGGATATTCCTAAATTTGGCAACATTACGGAGATGAAAAAGAAGGCAGTTGTGGACATTTTTTTGTATGAGAACTACTGAACAAATCCATGTGACGTCAGTCAAGTAATGACAGAACATTATAGGTCAATCAATTGGAAAAATATCAACTCTGTCGAACCACAGAACCACCAAACACTGATGAGTCACTGGGTGTGTCCTGTGCAGCTTCATCACAGGGTGGTTTGATCCGAGGATGAGACCAGACAGCAGGGTACCTCACCGATGCCCCCTGCCCTCCATCCAGGACTTGTACCCCTCAACCCCCCATAGACGGTTCCAACTGCTCCCATCTGATAGGGGCCTCAGAACTGGGGATTGGACCACCCAGACCCCCACCTCCCGCCTTCAGCTGCCACCCAAACCACACAACACCGGACCCTTACGACCCTTCCTGCAGGTGGTGGGTCCACAGGAAGACATAGTCACAAGGGTTTTCTAAATCGCTCTTAGTCTGACCTGTGACCTAGGATCAGTTTGCGTTGGGAGACCCTACCAGGGGCGAATTACCTCCGACAGCATAGCTCCTAGGATCACTCAGGCACACAAACCCCTCCACCATGATAAGATGGAGATTCAAGGAGGGGTTGATTTATCATCTTATTTTTTGTGCATATAGAGTTTCTTTTATTTCTTGTTATATATTTATTAATTTCCTTGTGAAGTGTCTCCAAACCTGGTGAGTAAACCTGATTCTGATTGATGCGCATTTCTTGTTCATTTTCTTGATTTTTAAAATAAACTTCCTCCCGTCTAGTTTCAGTCTTATTGAACATGTTCATTTATTTTTTCACATCGTTCTGCCGGACTGTGTGTGTTTCCACCGTCCTCCTGCAGGGGGCGCGCTCCCTCCCACGCCTTCACGCTAGTTCTCGCGACGTTAGCTCCGACATTTCGTGCAGACGGAGCAGCCTGAGCAGAACCGAGCCGTCCGTTCGTGAGCCTCAACCCGGCCGTTTTTCACTGATTTCTCGGTAAGAACCGGTGGTCACAGACCCCAAACAGGACCAGAGCACGAGCCGAGCCGCGGGGATCGCGGACCGTGCCCGTGAACGCGCACACGGAGCTAAGATAGGTGCAGATGAGCGTTAGCATGCTAATGTAGCTACAGCCGAACAAAGCTACACAGCGGACCGGGCCAGTAGAACGGACCGGGCCGGTAGAACGGACCCGGCCAGTACGTGCGGACGTTTCTTACCGACCGGGTCCGTCTCTGGTCGGTTGGGGGTCGGTGCTGCTGCCGTTAGCCCCGGAGCCGCGGCTGCGTCCGGTCCATTCCGGGGTTTTAACGGTGACTTGTTTTCATGAAGATGTTTTAATCTGACCTGAGATCAGTGGTCGGTTTATTATGGCATTAGTGTTTTGTGGAGAATTCTCCATCTGACCTGAGATCAGTCATGTTTGGGTAATTTCATCATTTTTGAAATAGCTGCAGCGACAGGCCCCGCCCCCCGCTAATGACGTCACACATCAACCCAGGCAGGATCCGTGTGGTTCCGGTTGTAGATCAGGGGTCAGGGGTCAGGGGTGTGTAACCTGTACAATCTGAACTACACACTGAACCATAGTTTAGCCCCGTGTCTCATCACTACCAGATGTTTTCTCATAATTATGATAAGTCTCTCAGTAACACAGACAGTAGAACATGACTCTGCCAGATTTAATCTGCTTTTATTTTTTTCCCGGTAAATATTAATGTTTGTTAGTGATGATGTCATTAATATTAGTACATAACAGTATGACGACGTGTCAAATCATTGGATTGTTCAGATTGAGGGTCCACACTTGGAAGTGAAACTACACTGCGTGGCCAAAAAAAAAGGTCACCACCTGGGTTTAACTAAGCAAATAGGTCGGAGCCTCCCATTGGATGATTTCTACATGGGTGATTATGTTTCAGCTGGAAACAAGTGATATAAGGATTGGTGGGGAACCATCATCTTCGAAGAAAACGTGTGGTTGGAAAAAAAATCTTGAATGATGATGAGCGGTGATCACTTAAATGTGTGATGAAACCAAATAGCAAAAAAAAACAACAGTAGAACTCAGGACGATGTTTAATAGTGAAAGTAAAATCATTTCCTGTCATGTGTTGTTGAAGACTTTACACAGTGTCCGACTGTAACGTCATCAATTCAACATCTTGGCAAAAAATGAATGTGACTCTGGACGTATATAAATGTTGAGACATTGCAGAAGCTTATTGAATCGATGCCACAGAAAATCTGTGTCATAATCAAAGCTAAAGACAAAACAACAAAATATTATGCTCCCTAGCAAACTGGAGCCTTTTTTTCTGATTAGCCTCACTGATAAGTGGTTTTCTTAA
>JAQQAE010017935.1:0-11328 GCA_029823295.1 Pseudamia nigra
GCTGCTGCCCCCGTGACCCGACCCCACGGATAAGCGGTAGAAGATGGATGGATGGATGGATGGATGGATGGATGGATTAAAGTAAGTGAAGCTCTTGGAATTAAGGAATTTAGGAAAATGTCTATCAGTCAGTTTGTCAGTCGATGCTACTTACATTTTAAAGGATGAAGATGAACTTCATTTGGCATTGGAATGTATCAGTCAGTTTTCTAAAGCTGTGGGTGTGACTTTAAATGTTGATAAATGTGAAATATTTTCCCTCCATGATGAAATGGCTGAATGAATTGGCAGTTAAAAATAAAAAAAGGAAATTAAATATTTGGGTATTACTATCAGTGAAAATAAAGCTGCTGTGGAAAAGGAAATTTTTCACAAAAAGTGTACAGAAATGTAAGTCAATTTTAAACTCTTCAAAGAGAAATAACTGAATGTGGAAGGGTCTATTACAGGAATCTATTACAGCCAAAAACTAAGGAAGTGATATTTAAAATGTCAAATGATATATACAGTACATGAAAGATTCAATTGGGATAACAACTCCTGCAACTTCTGCAATAATGACATAGAGACTGTCGAGCATATTTTCTTTTTGTGTGGATGTGTTGGTGAATCTTGGTTTTCTTTCCAGAAATGGCTTCAATCAACAAATATTTATTTGCACTCTATTAATATGAAATGCATAAAGGTTGGAGTTTTCGTAGAAAATAAGAACCTACAATTTTTGGTGAATAACCTGATTGTTGTGTTGGCAAAATATTTCATTCCTAGACACAGATATATGAATACTGTCTATGGTTAAGCCACAATTTACTGGTTGGAAGAAGGATTTTAAAAGTTTCTACACCAAGTCACTACCCTGTGTGATTGACAGGAAGGCAAAGAAACTGTTATCTTTATTGGACTTACATACAGTATGCTTTTGGACTAAAACCCCTACAGTTGAAATTCTAATATATTTGTTTTTATTTATGTATATTACTTTCTTTCTTAACTATTGCAACACCTTTATAATGAGAATGTAATATAGTTTTAAAATGTAATATGCTCTACAAAGTGTCCTTTGAGATTTTTTAGCAACTTTATTTAACATCTACAAAGCTTTACTGAAATATTATTCATTATTTTAAGCTTTGAAATATTACTCATCATGAAATAGCATTTAAATGATCAAGCTTTATACATAATTTCACTTCTCATGATTTACACATTTTCTTTTGAGTGCTATTTTGCTTACAGTGTCATATACTCATGTTTTGTTGTTTACTCTAGTCATCTACACTTATGGGCTTGGTTACGATGATGAACTATAATTGAATTGCTGTAATGATGAAAATGCAAAGTGTGTTATTTTTAATTATTTTCTCTTTGTTTGTTTATGTCATTGGTGTCTTTTTGCATATTTTTATGTGTCTTTTGCAGCTTTTATATCATTTTCAGGTCACAACACTTTATCATTTGTAAAAAAGTGGGTCCCGAGAAAAAGAGTTTGAGAAACACTGACCTACAAAATATGAAAGACGACAAGGAGTAGAAATGTGGGAATGATTTTGCGTCCATGAGGTGAACCAGATTGGACAATGCAGTGAGAACATCCTGTGGTCTGGTCCATCTCTTCCATTTAACTTAACCACACCTAGCGATAAACCAGAGCGATATGTGCGAGTGCATGTTTGTGACAGTTGTAGAATCTAAATTCATCCTCTTTTGCCTCCAAAAGCCTCCCACAAGCCCACCGCCGCCACTTCCACCCTCCTCAACTATCAGAGCTGTATCGTTTTGCAAACCTCTGCGGTGATGTTGTCAGGCTTCTTTCTGTGAAGTGGCCCCAGCCATAAAACAACAGTGACATGAGTGATTGATCCAGCAATGAGGATGGCAATACTCCTCTGCATCAATATGAAGGCAGCCTGCGGGACTGGAGCCCTTTCAGACAGCTCTCTGTTTCTCCTCAGAGGAAAAATCCATACACAATTGATGGCAGTTCAAAGAGAGGCTTTATTGTGGGATATCAAATAAAACATCAGAGAACACAGAGAGCGGGAGAGAGAGATAGAATTAAAGAGAGCATCGGAGTGAGCGAGAGAGTATGGGGGGAGACAGAAAGAGCGATCTGCATTTTTGCTTTATCTCCTTTTTGCACCTGAATGGTAATGAACTGGCTTAGATGAAATAGAGAGACTTCATCGCTTCCAGAAGACCTGCAAACAGCATGAGGATGTCAACAGTATCTATGGCACAATTACACTATATGATCCTACACAAAATGCTATGCAGATATAGAGACCAAGTGATTGGGTGAGAATGAAGACAACCTAGATAGGCCCGTAAAGGTGTTAAGTATTTATAAGGTTATTTCAGGGTATAACAAAGAAGTATAAGTAAGAGGGAGAGATATCAGTCGTTTCCTGTCTGTTCTCTGCAGCTTGGCCTCCGGCAAACCCTGTTATGATTTCATCAGCACTGCTCCTAATCCACTTACTTAATGAAATACATAATTAACACAGCTTAATTGTGGTACGGACACTTTTGACTGAAATCATTTCCTGTGGCCACTGTTACTGTAATTCAGTATATTTTTCAAACCCAGTCAAGACCTTTGGGATGAAACAGAGGTTTGTTGGTTTTCTCTTTAATTTGTTTGTTATTTTGTTGGCTCTAAAAACACATTACCATAAGTCTTGTGGTTTATCCTTTTGTCGTGTTAATCGTGGGCTTCGATAGCTATTTGGGTTATTTTACGTACAATTAACCAGATCTATCCAGGAGGAGAGATAATTTATTCATTTTTTCTTTGTTTAATTCAGTTCTTCTGGAAGCCACTGATCAAAATTTAACACAATTTATGAACATTATTCAGTTCATGTAAATTATCTCAGATGAAAAGCCATAGTTGCAAGTTAAAATCAACTAATGTAAGAGTTCATAGCTGGCTGAAAGTGGGACTATTTGATTCACAAGAGGTAGACTCGATAAACTCCGGTAGCACTTGCAGAGTAGGACAACTTTATGACACGTTTCACCTTGTGGTCTTCATCTGGCTCAATAAAAAACATAACAACCTGTATTTAAATAAACTGTGAAGTTTACGAAGTTTTAGTTTTATGACATGGCCTGCTGGATATTTGTAGCGGTGGGTGAGGCCTATGAGGAGAGCAGACAGGTGAGGGTTGTGTCCCTGGAGGCATGAAAAGTTCTATATTAAGGCAAAAACTTTAAAGAAGGCAGTTAGTAGGTTGAACTTAAATAAGTAACTAGATGTACAAATTCTGAGCAAAAATGCCATTGAATTAAAACTATACATGAAGCTATAAATAAAAATACTAAAATAGGTGCTCATAAAAGCATAAAAACATCATGGAATGGTGTATGAAATTATACTCAGTCCTGTTCAAAATGGTAAAACATGGAGAACTCACTCATAAGGAAAGAAAGGAAGTAAACGAACTCCCTGAAAAGTCCTCTTTAACAGACTTGAGTAAGAGGTAAAATATCCAAAATGAACATCAGCACCTCTAGGACCAGAAATATAAATTAAAGAAAGATTGCTAAATATGAACAAAATATAAAAATAACAAAATAAGCAACACAATAAGCAAAATAGTCAAATAAATTAATGAAGAGGAACAAAATGAATGAAGTACACAACAAAATGAGCAAAAATATACAAAATAATCAAGAAATGAACAGCAATGAACAAATTATACAGTACAAGTAAATTGAAAAGAAAATGAGCACAAATGAATACAACAATCATGTAAAAAAGCACAAAAAACAACAAAATAAAAAATAAGCCACAAAATGAGCGAAAAATGCAAATATTCAAGTAAATTAATAACAGACGCAAAATACATCACAAAATGAAGAAAGAACGAAGAACAAATATAATCATATAAATTAAATAAGGAATTAACAAAACAAGGTACAAAATGTGCAAAAAGCATAAAAATTAGCAAATTAAACAACCAAATCATCAATGAATTAACAACAATGAATGTATGTAAGTAAATTTAAAATCCACACAACATGAGCAAAAATGAATAAGCTGAACAAAAATAAACACAATGAGCAACAATATAAGCCGAATAATCAAGAAAAAAAGCAAAAAGAACAAAATAGAGACAAAACAAAAAATAAGCAGCAAAACAAGTAAAAAAAAAACACAAAATAATCAAGGTAATTACTAATATAAGTAAAATTAGCAACAAAATGAAGAAACATAAGCAAAAACAATAAGATAAATTGACAAATATGAACAAAACAAACAAAAATGAACAAAATAGGATGTTTTACCCATGCACAGATTCATTATATAGACACTGGTAATGAAAGACTTCATTTCAGTATTGTTCTCATTAATGAGATGGATAAAAGATCTAACATTCTTTTGTACAGAGACAATATTTACAGAATCTTCACTATCTTTGCTTGATTCATAAGATGTAATATGTTTGACGTCTGGCTTCGTGTTCAGTGTTTCTCTCTCACTCCCTTTCCCTCTCTTTTGCTCTTTGGTCCTGATTGATTGATGTGTCAGGTATGATGGGGCATCATGGCGTTTGCAGCATAGTCATGTGACCGCAGCAGATGGCACAGCTGAGTATTAGAGTGGGTTCACCTGCTGTTTGCTCTCCTGCCGCCTGCTTTACCGCTATCAAATACCACCAAGGGAGAGCGAAGGAGGGATGGAAAGAGGAAAGCGGCAGGTGAAGAAACTGAAGAGAGTCAGGGAGCGGGAAGGAGGGTTTGAAAAGGAAAGAGCAAAGAGGGTACGAATGTAAGTGATGGATAAATGAGACGAGAAGATGAAGGGAAGAGGAGGAGGGACATTCAGTGTGTGGTCCTGACAAAAAGGATGAGGATGAAACAGGAGCCATTCTAGGATCAGGACTTAAATGGGTTTGATCATATATATTTTAATTTACTGCAATATTTAAACTTATTATGTAATTAACTTTACATGATACAGAGCCTTTAAAGTCACATAAGGTCAGATATATCTATAAATGGGTAGCACTCAAGTACTTTTACTCCTTCATATGTATTTGAGTAGTGTTTCCCATAAAATGTACTTTGGAGAGTAGATGTTTTACAAAATGCTTTTAACTCTTACTCAGTTACATCTGTGATGGAAAAAATGTATTTCTACTCAGTTACATTTTGCTCAGTGAGTGAGAGTGAAAAAGGTTTGATTTATAAATAAATAAATAAATAATACAGTGGTACTCTGGCTAACAAATGCTTCTGGTAAGAAAAAATCCTAAGAAAAAATCGGCCAAAAATTTGAATCGGCTAATGGGAAAAATTCAAGTAATGCAAGCGATAGACCCGGAAGTGAACTATCACCTGGATGTAAACAGTCAACACAATAACATGTGAAAGCTCTCGTGGGATGTAACAGGCCGAATGCTAACCACGAGTAGCTCAATGTCTCTGCTACAAAGCTGTTCCTTAACAGTGCTGTAGCCGGCTAACTTCGGTGTCGTTAGCCGGCTCTGGACTGTTGTGAGCTTACAATGGCAGAGGCTCCATGTCCAGCGTTGTTGTGTTAGCCAGCTGCGGAGTATTGTTAGCTTACAATGGCGGAGGCTCCCGGTCCAGTGCTGTGTTGTTAGCCAGCTCCAGAGTGTTGTTACAATACTTAACAACACTCCGTAGCTGGCTAACACAACAGCGCTGGACTGGATGCCTTCGCTGTTGTAAGCTAACAACACTCCAGAGCCAGCTAACAACATAGCCGGAGCTGTGTTGTTAGCCGTAGCCAAAAACAGTAGCCGTAAAGACTCTGGAGCTGTGTTTACAGCTATGGACACGTGCGAACACAAAGCAGACGGCGACACAGTGTCCACTGACACACACTGCACGAGGACATTCATCATTGCCAAGTCATAAGCCAATGTAAGAATACATTCCAAATCATTTTAGAACTAATTTCATGCATTCTGTTTCAGGTAATTAACATAACTTCCTTTTCAAATAATAATAATGAAAAAATGTGCACATATGGGTGTGTAATACATACTTTCTATGGGAGTTTTCGTGGGTCGAGAACGGATTAATTCGTTTTATATGTATTTCGATGGAAAAACCGGCACTGGCTAACTATTGTTTCAGCCAATGAACGTGACGCTGCAACAGATTACATTCATGTGCCGGAGTACCACTGTAATGCAATCAACTAAACACAAATAAATAATCAAGGAAATTATCAGAATGAATAAACTAAGTAAAAAATGAACAAAGAAATGAACAAAATCGCCAAAAAAATCATCAATAAAATTAACAAAACTGAACAAAGTAAGTAACTTGTAAAGTTCACACAAATGCTAATGAAGAAAACTGAGAAAATTTTTAAAATGAACAAAATAATCATTGAATTGTACAGAGTCAACCAAAAAGGTTGACAAAAGGGCTAACAAAAATGAACAACAAAAAAAAGCTACAAAAAAGTTTTAACATGAACAAAATAAGCACCAACAATCAACAAAAAATGATCAAATTAATCATGAAAACAAAAAATTACTGAAATACCTGTTTGTCAGCGGTATATTAGCAATATAGTAGTGTATATTAATAAGTTATAAAAAAATTCCATGTCATGAAGTTACTCTGAACTTATGTGGTTTTTTTTTATCAGATGCCTCTTTACTCTCACCCAATTACTTTTGTTTATGAGTACTCCTACTCCTACTTCTACTTGAATCATCAGAATTATAAAGTAACAATACTTCTGCTTGGGTACTGTTTCTGTTTCCTAAACACCTCTAGATATACCAATCACAATGTTGGCAGATACATTCAACAGGGGTATTTTGTCCCTTTCTATTCAATTTTGTTTATTTTGTTACTTACCTTATTCATTCTTGTTCATTCTCATTTTTTTTTAAAAAACTGCATTTGTTTATTATTATCAACAATTATTTATTTTTATTTGTTTTGAGGGATTATGTTGTTGCTTATTGGATTTTTTTTTTGTCATTTTTGTTTCCCTGATCATTTTGTTCCTTTGTTCACATGTCTTGACTATTTCACTCATTTCTGTTCATTGTGTGGGTTTTGAGTATACATCCTCAGCTCCTGGGAGCGTAGCAAACCTAAAATCACCAATGACCTGAGCTCTTCTTCCACTGCTGCACTTGAAGATTTTGATGGAAACATACTGCCACCAAAGACTCATTTCCAAAGACAGACATCTGTGAAGGAAATGTAGAGGACAAATGTGTTCTTACCCTTTTCATTTGGCTACACAGTGGAAAACCTGTGCCTAAAATCTAGAACATTTCTGAAAATAATACTGTACATTTTTAGGGAGCTGCTCGAGTCCCTTCAACACAAACACACTGATGATCTCTTTTTCTTAATTTCCGCCTGCTTTGCTCTCCTTGTCTCTCTGTCATAAGGTGAAATCATAAGCTCATAATGACTGGATGTGGTCTAGGATCCATTTAACACCCGTTCCAGACCAGTGGATGAGTACAGATAGAGGAGCTTAAGAGACACATAAAGTAACTATGACTGATTGCCGAGCCTGGTGACTCCAAGGGACATCCTCTGTGTAATTCTTTTAGTGTAGCATAATATCATTTATCCCACAAATAGACATATGACCCTGCAGTACCCGTGTCACTCAGAGTTCAAGACACCGGAGTGCACTCGAAGGACAGGACGCACACAGTCATAATTACACACAATGTGGTTAGAGCACATGCATACGCTTACATTATGTTATGCACACATGCCAGGGCTGTGCTGTCAGTGTGCTGCATGAACACAAGTGCACATAGACACAGATAAGCAATGTTATTCACACATACACACATGCTCATTACATATGCGTAACCAGCTTATAGCATCGAGGGCACTGCTGACTAATAGAAGTACTCTATGCGCCCTGCGAATATAAGCGTGTTATCAGTGATGAATTCCACCACACCTACCCACCTTGACAGCAGTCCAACCGACAGCCTCCTTGGCTGCTATCTGCCCTCTACAGCCCTGCTCCTGGGCTGTTTGGGAATGAGTGGCAGGTGTGTGTAAATGCTGGTGCCGATATGTCACATGCACCAATCTGCAGTCCCCAGGGATCCTACTGGGAGTTCAGCCTGAGTATCACACCGCGGAGAAAACAATTTCTGCTGCCAATACTCCCGCGCAGATGAGAAATGTTTTAATATTTGCTCCTGCTTTATGGCCGCGGCTGTGACAGTGATGGAGAAAATGTCAGCTTTTTCCACCCTTAAATGCCACTCTTTGTCTCAGTCTGTTTCTTTTCATTGATCTCTGCCTCTGCCTGGGAATCAATAAGTTCCACCAAACAGTCTCTTGTCTGAGAATGCATTGCTGTTTTCCCTCTCAAACCTTTCAGCGATACAGGATTTTACACTTTACTTTCTTTGCTTAATTAGTTATCCGATACAGACCCGGCTTGTGTAAGGCAACATGTACAAAGGGAGAAACAGCATTGTAATTCCACAGCTGATTTAGTTGTCAGTCAGTGGAAAGAATGTGTGCCTCCACCACCACCAGGGACTAGCCTAACACAGACATTGTGTTTGGGGAAATTTGTATGCACACTTTACTGTCTTTGGTTTTGACTTTTGAATGCTCTCTCTGACCGCAGTAACATTTACGCCAATAGTAACACCACAAAGAAAGACAACAGTATGTCTCTTCTTCCCTCCAGTCACTTGGCAGAGGCTTGTCGATAGTAACTGACCCAAACTTGCACCCTCATGGGGTGAAGGGTAATTCAGTCACTATTGTCACTCAGCTGCAGTCCCTCTTCCTCTCCCCTCTGGTGCTGCCGCAAAGAGGGAAAGAACAAAGAGATGAAGCAGTAACAGTTTAGAGCTTGACTTGTATGGTGGATGTTCTCAATCGACCATGGCCCTTAGGAGTAGACGCCTACTGGGGCCTGTGTCGATCCCGGTCAGTTAAATAGACGCAGGAAGTGATTTAAACAAGCAGATCTAAAGATTCATAGTGCCCCCTTTTTCAAGTCGCATAGATCTTTCATCAGATGACTGAAAGGTTAAGATTAAAATGTGAGCAACAATAGGTCTATTTAGCTGAATTGTTGATTCTGGGGTCATTCAGGGGACGTCAGGGAGAGTGATGATATAATATAACGCATCACTTCCCTTACATGTCGACAGAGGAGACAATTAAAGGTTTGTTCTCACAAGAAATGTCTTCCATTCCTGAGGGTTTGAGGAGGAAGAAGAGGAGGGGCATGAAACTGATCCCTGCTGGGATTTACCGGACAATGTATTGTGTTTATGGACACGTGTCGATACATACACACTCATTCATCGGTCACGACAAACAAAAAACCCCACATAATTCGTAAGGTCATAAAATGTAACAATAGATACACTGTAATTAATCTTTCATGAAGACAGGAAACAGATGTACAATACCTGGAAGCACCAAACTCTATATGGGCTTCGGGCAGCTGCAGGTTAAATTTTAAAAGAAACCTCCCCACTAACAGCTCATTTTAACAATTTGGATGTTTTCCCCATGGGCCACTACAGTTCAATCAATATTTACAACACGAGCAGCTGTCTCCCAAACCTGTTTCTGACCTTTTATGTTATCCTGATGGTTAATGTACAAGCAAACAGGTTGTAAACCCACAAAGAACAGAGAGCTTTTGAACAATAAATGGCAGACAGGTTTCAGGCTGTAGAGTGCTGTCATGTGTAATTATATACTTGTTTCTTGCAAAGTCACACAGCTTTCTCCAATTGCTCTCAGTCTTGTCCTGTGCTTCACAAAACAAAGTGTATCCTGGTGTGTAGTTTCATATTTCATGTACAGATATGAGTGTGGTGCTTATGCAGCCATAGTCTTAAAAGCAGGATGACATGTGACTTCTTTCAAGCTATAAGTAGTAAATGCAAAGTGCCAGGTTTTCATGAGGCTGCGCAGCCAAAATCCAGAGGTGGGACGTACTCAAGTGTAATTACTTTGTTACATGTACTTCTACTGCGAGAACATAATTATGTATATTAAAAATAAAGAACAAAATGAGCAAACTTGAACAAATATAAGGTAAATTAACAAATATGAATAGCATAAGCAAAATTGAACGCAATAATCAGGTAAATTGACAAAAGTCAACAAAAGGAGCTAAAATTAACAGAATAATGAAGTAAATTTTGAAAAAGGAATAAAATATGCACCGAAATATGGAACAAATATAATCAAATAAGGTGACAAAAATGAACAAAATGTGCAACAAAATTAACAAAATAAACAGGAAAAGTGAGCTATTATAAACAAAAATAAAAAGGTAAATTAAAAGATATGAAAAAAATAAGAAAAATGAATATAACTAGCAACAAAACATTAACAAAAATTAGCAACAAATATGGATACATACAATGTACATAGTAGGCAACAACATGAACAGATTAAATAGCAAAATAACCAAAAAATAAGAAAATAAGTAAATTAAGATCAATTCATATAATATACCAGTAAAGTTAAAAAAAGGTTTAATAAGCCAATATTAACAAAATAAGTGACAAATTGTGTGAAATAATCAAGTAATTTTTTTTTTAATGAATAAAATAAGAAACAAATCCAGAGCATGTCATCCTGTGTATTTTGATGGTGGCAGTGAATAACATGATGTGTTTATGAATTTTCTCTGGGTATCTGTCACCATAGTGATTCTTTACATGGATATTACACTTGAGATAAATAGCAGGTTCAACCACAACATATTCCACATTATGTCATTCATTACTTAATTTCTTTACTATTCCTCAAGCGCTTCTTTACTACTGCTTTTCTGCAAATATCAGTAATTTTTACTACTAGTAGTACTACTACTTCCAAATGGTTATGATTATGAGTTATTTACAGCTTTTGACTGATTTTTACATCAGTTACTTTCTTGTTTCATGCCCCATCTCTGATCAGACTTACTAGAGTTTTGACATTTTTGTTTCTTAGGTGATTTATGAGCGTTTTGGTTAGTTTTATGCATTCATGTTTATTTTGGAATTGGCCACTTTATTTCAGTTTTATGTTTTCATGCTATTTCCGGTATTGTGAGGAAAGCTCAGATAGAAACTGAAAACAATCAGATAAAATAATGTAAAACAAAGTTGTTTTAAATGTACTATTACAAAAAAATCAAAGCTGTATTACCTGCAATTCTACTTTATATGATATATGTTTTAATGCTTAAATACTATGAGAATCCATCATTATTTGGCTTTCAGGTTGATATAAACTCAGTGATATTAAATAAAAGTGTCTCCTCCAAGGGAGGAGACACTTTTATTTAATGAGCTCCGCTTTTCACCCTTCACCTGC
>JAQQAE010017936.1:0-11328 GCA_029823295.1 Pseudamia nigra
TTCGAAGATGATGGTTCCCCACTATCCTTATATCACTTGTTGCCAGCTGAAACATAATCACCCATGCAGAAATTATCATACCTATTTGCTTAGTTAAATCCAGGTGGTGACCTTTTTTTTTGGCCAGGCAGTGTATTTCTTGCACCAAATGTCATGGTGCAATGCACTGTGGGTTATATGCAACCCTCGAGTGACCATTGGTGCTTACTCACTCACTGAGCCCTATAAGGGTTGATTCCAGCAAGTTCACTTCAGTTTTTATTGTAGAATTAGAATATGGCGATGGGGATCCCCCGAGAGGAAGTCAATGTGGGCGACTTGAACGGATATTGAAACGCAGGGATAGATTTCAGGGGGTAGATGGAATTTGTCTCCCTGAATATCAGTAAAATCTATATTTGTCCCACTCAATCACTCTTTACTTTAGATGACATGCAGCATTTATTGTCTGACGCATTACATATTTAATGGCAGTTTTGTTCATTGTTGGATTATTTTTTTCATTTTTATTGATTTAGATAAGATTTTGTTCATTATGACTTAGTGTGTGCTTTATATTAGCAATTCCTTTTTTCCGACAAGTTAGTAAGAGTGAATGTTTATACCTTGCTGACGTTTCGACTACACCTGCAGTCTTCCTCAGAGCGGCATCCAACATGTGATGTTGTGTCCTTTTTTTTTATACGGAATTGCTAATATAAGAAAAATGACAAAATGAACATAATCAATATAGTGCTCGCTTTGTTCATTTTGATGTACTGTATAGTTAAAATAAGAAAAATCTTTGTTTTTTCTAATTTAGTTGCTTATCCTGCTCATATTGAAAATGTGTTCACTTAATCTTGTTCATTTCTTTATTTTGTTCCCTTCAATTTTCAGACTAAAACTTACCATCTGTCTCAGTAACACAGAGATCATTCTGTATTTCAGCATGTGTCCCTCATCAAAGACCAAAATGAATGTAGATAACACCTATTAAGGCAAAGAGTTGAATATTAACAGGCCTAATGAAATTGACCAAATCAGAATGTGATATTAATCCTATTTATGCTCTGTACATTTTACATAACAAAACATTTAATCTATTTTACATGATCACATGTAGTTGATTGCTGACAATAATTTAGTCAATGCGTCAGTTCCATGTTCTTACATTTTTTGATTTTAAGGTAAGGTAAACTGTATTCATCACTAGGAAATTTAATTACTACAGCAGACTCATAAGAATAAAGAGTTTTTAATCTGTTCAAAAAAGCAGTACCAGAAGTAATAACATGTTGTGCATTTTTAGTCAGTTACAGTAATAATATAATAAATTATACAGTACATTAATAATGAAGAGTGCAGAAGTAAATTACAACAGTAAGATTTTGTCTTTTATAATACGTAATAATAATAATGTAATGCATTATACAATATCCAGCCACAGATCAGGATTGACTTGCAGCTTAAATCACCATGGTGACCAGGCTGGCGTTCACCTTCCCCACCTTGATAGAACGGACTTGAGACTCGGACTGATGGAACGGAAATTTCAGTTTTGCTTGGTTGATCAGAATAAACCAGAACCCAGGTTTCCATGGTTACCGATGTGAGGATAATGTCAGGACCATCTCAGCCACTTTGATGGAACTGAACTCTGGCTCACAATAGTCAGACTTGGTCATTTAAGCCTGGATTTTCCTTTAGCTTGTTTGAAGGGATCATAACCTGGGATTATATTCTGACACAAGGCCACTGTAAACTCAGAATAATGCAGTTTTATTCACAATTTTTTCTCAGACTTGTTAGGAATACCAGTCAGTTGCTCATGTGGGTAGGGCTAATTTTAAGATTGAATAGAATTGGATGTAACTTGTGATGTTTAAAATGTAGAATTCTCCTGGTCCACGGGGGCAGGACTCATGCATTTGAGCTTGGCTGTGATTTTTTTTGTCACAAATCACCAAAAGTCAAAATGGCTTGTTGTCCATTTGTGAGGAT
Organism: Pseudamia nigra; assembly: GCA_029823295.1. Taxonomy (NCBI): domain Eukaryota; kingdom Metazoa; phylum Chordata; class Actinopteri; order Kurtiformes; family Apogonidae; genus Pseudamia; species Pseudamia nigra. Next base: position 1,984 of record JAQQAE010017936.1, read on the forward strand.
TTCTCAGGACTGGCAGCAAGTTCTTATTTTTACAGCTTTTATTTTACTTCAGATTTGTACACAACATTTGGATGTGCCTCCTTTTTCTGGTTTTTTTATCATTGTATCGTGAAAAAACATATGGTATTATGTAGTAAACAGAATGTTAATTAATCTCAAGAAGAAAAAAAAAAAAAAACATCCATCAAGGGAAGTGAAGGAGACAAGTAAACGGTACTCACCTTGTGATTTGAAATCTGTTCCTGGTGACGACCTTGTAAATCTGATGAGAGAATGCCGTAAATGTGCACAGATAAATGTGGCTACTTTGGACTAAAATATAAAACATGTTCTAGGTTGTTTAACACTTGGATGGTTACTGCATAATTCTATGTGTTCTTTCACAATTTGGATGTCATCAGTATTAATGTACAATGTTGAAAATAATAAAAATAAAGACCACTGAAGGTGGTGTGTCCAATGGTTCAGCTGGTAGTGTATAAACCTCAAAATAATTATTTTTTTACATTATGGGCTGTTTAACACCATCTCTTGGCATTTTGATGTTGTTATAACATCTCTGCAATGACTTCAAGGCCTCAGAATCTTGCCTATATGAGTTAATGCTGCAATTAAAAATCTCCCACATGAACATGTTCTTTCCAGAAGCTTCTTTCTGACAAAACTGTGTCTGGCTGAGGCAAATTCAAGCTGGCTGACACTGAAACATAACACAGCTACAGCAGGCTGAAACATTTCAACTTTAATGTGTTGGGAATGTGTTCAGCACTGTACTATTAAACGGAGCCTTCTGTTTTTGACTGTAGAATTACATATCGTAATGAATGTGCATGGACCCCTCGTTTTCATAACATCTTGAATCACCACCTCGCTCTTGTTTATGCATGCTTGAATGAACCATAATTACCATTTAAAGTGGGATAGAAGTGAAGTGATTGAGATCGTGTTTGCATCCAGAATCGGGAATGCAAGGCAGCCATGTGATTACTTGATTAGACAAAGGCCTGAGAAGATGAACTGATGGATCTTTTAAGAGGAAGTAGGATGATCAGTGAACAAACAGGGCATTTCCGTGTACTGCCAGTAGGACAGGGTCTGCACTGCGCGCTTAATAATCTAGAGAGCCATTTGTAGACAGAGGTGTTGAGAGCCAAAAAAAAAATAAATCTGAACCCTTTAATTTGTACATTATAGTTCATTTTACTCATACTTTGTCAGTTTAGATGATTTTTGTTCATTTTGCAGATTTACTTGGTCACGTTGTTTACCATTTTAGTCAGGTTGGTGAAAATGTTTCTGAATATTTTAGTTAATCATTGTTCATTTTGTGGAATAATTTGTTCATTTCACTCTTATTTTACTACTATTTTTGTTTTCTTTGTTTTATTTACTTGCCTATTGTTCATTTTTACCAAGTTGATTTATTATTTTAGTCACTTTGCTCATTTTTGTTAATTTTGTTCATTTTTTCCCCTTTGTTGATTTAGTGCTCGTTTTGTTTTATTACCGTACTCATCCAGGGTATACCCTGCTTTCACCCTAAGTCAGCTGGCATGGGCTCCAGCGCCCTCCCAGACCCTGGCAAGGATTAAGGGGTAGAAAATGGATCACTGGAGCCACTAGGGAGGGGCTATATAGCCACAGGTTGCAGAGCCCTGCACTGCAAAATGAAAAAACTTATTTTTTTCCCAGTGCCCATTAACAAATATACAGCCATATGGAAAACCATTAATTTATTTTTAAAATTACTGTGTGGTAAAGAAAATAAAAAAATACATTGCATGGCACCTGTTAAGAAAGAGGGAACAATTCTAAAAACCTGTGATAAATTCAAAAGTGTCAGAATTGTAAACTGAGGTTACCATAAAGAAGTTTGCCATTTAGAGGATCAGCAAGGCATCAGTGCTACACAGACATACCTCTGCCAAACATGATTTGTGACTGAACACAACATCTGTGAAATACACCGTCTCACTGGCTAATTTTAAAGGGAACAATAATAAAAAAAAAAGCCCCCTTTGATACATACATGAAAGGGGTTTCTATCTATTAAGCTAAATGTGGCATTCTGTCCAGCTCCTGAAGGAGTACAAAGAAGAGTACAAGTATTGATTTAGAAAGGGAAAAAAAACCCATCTACAATAAAATCAATGGAAAAGCCCTTAAAAGTAGAACCAGAGGAGGTTGAATAGAAAAAGCAAAAAAGAAAACCAAAAGACCTCTGTAATAAACATTTCTACTGTACTTTGGTGCCATGTTAATGTCAAAGAAAAAATAATGAGTCCAAATGGCAGTCAGCTACGGGTCCTCAGTCTGCCTCCTCTTCCTCAGACTCAGACTCTGAAAGATTAACAAAAAAAAAAAAAACATGTACAAACATTTACTAGATGCATACAAATACCACCACTGTTATGTAGCTTTAAGACAGAAAAAAAAAACAGGCAGGGATGGTAGCTTGAGGGATAAATACAGTGGATGAATATGCATGCCGTGTTTTTTGGCCTACAACTACAGGACGCAGAACCAAAAAACACTAATAAGCGAGACGAGAAAAACAACAAGGTGCTTACCCTCCTCTGCATTCTTGAGCCATTCAACAAACTTTTTCATCTGTTCAAGGAAAACACTCTTTCCTTTGGCGAGATGGGCTTCATTGTACCACTTTAAAATCGCCTCCTCACTCAAGACATCCGCTAAAAAGAGATGGAAAAAAGGAAAGGAAAAAAAAAGGGAATTATGCCAAAAGCGCAGATGTATCAGCAGGTGCTAGAAAAACAAATGTCGCCAAGCAGGTTGACAACATCAATCAAGACAAACTTTTGGCTATAATCTCTGGCCATCTGGCATTAGTCTCTCATGCCTCTGTAGATTCTCGTTATAAAAATGAACATTTTTTCACAAGCATGTACATGGGAGGAAAAGAGGAGCCCTGTGGGCATAAATAACTTACCTTTGTAAAGTAGCACAACAATTTTCTGAAAGGCTTTCATGAAGTGGATGTTGTCGTAACAGTACTCCTGGATTTTCCATAGAAGAGTGAGCTCAGATAGTCCCTGGGAGGTAAAAGCCTTCAACAAAGGGCTGTACAGCTGAAAATATACAAGGTGTGACATTCAAGTCAGAGTTGTACAAGATTCAGATATTTAGGTTACACATGGTTTGGAGGTTTCTGGGGCTTAAAGGCTAGAAAAGCATTTGGAATAATTTAAAAATTTTTTACATAACGTGTACTTTGCTAGTGAAGTAGCTTTGGGTTAGTAAATCAATTATCGTCTTCACTAAATTGAAGGCCTACAGCAGATGGAATTTTTCCAGGGACAATATATAGCAACATCAAGTCATTTCTTTTCATATCTCATTTCTAATATGGCAGCTGGAGTCTCCAGGAAGTGCAGATCCCGTCACCTTTAAATGCTTGATGGCTTGCTCTGTGACCAGCTCCTCTTTCTTGTTCCACTCCACAGAGCTCATTATGCTGGACCAAATTAGTCCAATCATTGTCTGCTCGGAGATGTTGTTCTTCTTGATTTCTTCTCGGGAATAGGCGATTATCTGTAAGGGCCGAACCCAGAAAGGAACACGCATTACTGGGAAAAATCAGGTAAACCACAGCCAGCATATGTTACAGTTATCAAATTCTGCAGAAGTCTGAGGTATGCCAACTGTGGCAGAATACAGAGGCTTACAGGAGCAGATAATGTGTTCAGGTAAAGTCAAGTGCAGCAACTTGTGACTGATTTATTGCATCCTTTCCTGCAGCATTCCTTCACACAGAGGTAGAGTCTAAGAAGAAAATGATCTTAAGTGCTACACTCAATGGTGTGATGGAGAATAGAGGGCCTTAAAGTGTGATGGAACAGTAAAGCATGTTTTCTGAGCTGTAAATTCAACTATACAGCTATACTGTGATGGAACACATTAACATTGTTGATACACAAAAGTCTACAAACATACACTACCCATTAAAATTGACCATGTTGGACTTAACTCCAGAAAACAGCTTAGAGCCTTCCACTGGATGATTATCACAATGATTAATATGTTTCAGCTGCAACAAGTTACTGATGCAGAGAGGAGCTTCTCATTTCGTCTTTCTTTTTGTCATTTCCCTGATGGCACAGGCATGTTCCAAGACAACAACTCCAGCATTCATGAGGCTCAGAAAGTGAAAAAGTGGCTGGGGGAGCATGGGACTTCACAGAGTCCAAACCTTAACCGACTGGAGAATCTTTCGGGTGTACTTCAGAAGACTACACAGCAGTCTGACTCTCCCATTAACATAAGATCTTAGCAACAAAACTAATACAACTCTGCATGGAAATGAATCACATATCGATATGATGGCATGAAATACTTGCTGTAATGAAAGCTATAGGTGGTTCAACAAAATATTAAAAAGTAAGGCGTTTAAGAAATTAATTTGAATGGTTGAACATGTTGCTTTTTGATACTGATGTCAAACATACCAGTTCAGTTTACATCATGAAATTTGTGTATAAGTAAAGGACCAAATCAAGGGGCAAACCTGGACACCATTTCATGTTCAGAGACCTACAGTGGCTATAAAAAGTCTACACACACCTTTTCAAATGCCAAGTTTTTGTGATATAAAAAACCCGACACCAAAAAAAACAATTTCACAACTTTTTTCACCTTTAATGTCACCTATAACCTGTACAACACAACTGAAAAACAAACCAACAAACCTTTAAAAGGGGAAAATTAAAAAAAACTTAAAATAACCTGGTTACATAAATATGCACACCCTTAAACTAACACCATGTTGCACCTTTGGCTTTTATTACAGCACTCCGTCTTTTTGGGTAGGAGTCTATCAGCGTGGCACATCTTCATGTGGTAATTTTTGCCCACTCTACTTTGTAATCTGACAGATTGTGAGGGCATCTCCTGTGCACAGCCCTCTTCAGGTCACCCCACAGATGTTTGATTGGATTCAGGTCGGGACTCTGGCTGGGCCATTCCAAAACCTCAATCTTATTCTGGTAAAGCCATTCTTTAGTTGATTTGGATGTGTGCTTTGCGTCATTGTCATCCTGAAAAATGAAGTTCCTATTCATCTTCAGCTTTCCAAAAGAAGCCTGAAGGTTTTGTGCCAACACTGACTGGAATTTGGAACCGTTCATAATTCCCTTCACCCTGACTAAACATCCCCAAAGCATGATGCTGCCATCACCATGCTTCACTGTAGGCATGGTGTTTTTTTGATAATGAGCAGTGCTGTTTTGCACCAAATATACCTTAAGAGGGTGTGCACCTCATCATCTCAGTTATTTTTAATTCACCTCCCTGAATAATTTCAGCTTGTTTTTCAATTGTGTTGTACACGTTATAGGTCATATTAAAAGGTGGAAAAGTTGTGAAATTATTAATCTTTGTGTCAATTTCTTACATCACAGAAACCTGGCATTTGAACAGGGGTGTGTAGACTTTTTATATCCACCGTTATGTCTCCAGAACTAATTAACTTATATTCATGTACAGAATTTGTGTAGGTAAAGGTAAGTGACATTTCCCCCCAAAAAATTTACAATGTAAATGTGGTACAACACATGCCTTGTATCCCTGACACTCAAAAACTCTTAAAATTTTTTTCATGCCATATGCAAAGTTGCATAACATGTGGTTCAGGACTTGGCATGAGCTTCTTCGCTCACCAGCCACTGTGGCTAGTGATGTTCTAAAGTTACTAGCCACTCAGCCTTTTCACGAGCCACAATTTTGCTGTTGGAAAATCATTCTGCCATCCCCTACAGGCACTGCAACAGGCGACGGTGTCCGAGACCGTCAGATATACAGTGGTCCCTCGTTTATCACAGGGGTTACGTTCTAAAAATAACCCGCGATAGGCGAAATCCACGAAGTAGATTCCTATGGAAAAGCTCACTCCGGCTAAGCTGAACGCACTCTGCACTGCACAACACAGGAGACAACACGGAGGACATTGACTGACAATGGCCTTAGCCAATCAGGACACAGAGCACAATGCGTGGGTTCTCCTTTAGCCAATCAGGACACAGAACACAATGTGCGCTCATACGCTGTTAAACGTAAAAATTGCACTTAAAAAAATCCGCGAAATAGCGAGGCTGCGAAAGGTGAACCGAGATATAGCGAGGGACCACTGTACAGTATTTAATTGAGTACAGAAAGCAGTTCTACAAGTGGAAAAATACATGCTAATGCTTTGCCTCCTTCATATTTTGTCTGTGTGCATCTGAGTGGGATGGGGGATTGGGTATGGAGGGTGAAATGTTTCTGCTAGAAAACAGTTTGATTGAAATCTATGACAGGAATGTGCTGTGACGTACAAGATATTTCTTTCTGAGATGCAGAAAACATGTTAATCAGAACATATCTGAACAAAATACAAGAACGTGAAACATTATACAGCTCCACAAGGTTAGACCTATGGCACACAGCCTTCTTCTTTCACAGTACATTATTGCAGCGGTCCCCAACCCCCCGGCTGTGGACCAGTACCCAATTGAAACCCCCAAGCAAGCAAAATGAACAAAAAAAGAAACGTCTTTGGAAAGTTTCTTCGCGCAAGGTAAAAGAGCCAGTGAGGAGGCAGAAGAAGAGCCTATGACTTCAAGGGAAAAAAAAGCAGCATTTAACAGACAATACCAGGAGTCCTACTTGAAATATGGATTTATTGCAACACGTTGTTCCCATGCACCGAGCCTGCTCTGCATAATATGCAGCAATTGGCTCTGTAATGGGACAATGAAGCCTTCAAAACTGCTTCGCTACTTGGAGACCAAGCATTTTGCATTAAAAGACATGCCTTGAAGTGTGAAGCAGGGTTTTCTGCTGTGACAGCAAGCAAAACAAAATTATGGAGCAGATTGGACATAAGTAACACGCTTCGGGTGTCATAGTCTCCCATTACCCCTCGATGGGACAGTCTCGTTGCAGAGAAACAAGCTCAGGGCTCCCACTGATTTAATGTTATAGTGAGTTGTATTTGTCATGCACTTTATATTTGTTATGTTGAAGGCATGTTTAACCTTTACCATTACGACAGAGAGTGGGGGGCTTGGAGGCCATTACTCATGTTATGATGTTAGCGCAATGTCACCAGGACGCGGCTAATGAAGTTGCATACACAGTGGATGCACAATATTATATTTAGAAAATACCAGTTTCTATGGCAGTCGTATCATTTTATTTTGTTGTATTCATCCGCCACACCTTAAAGGCCGGTCCGTGAAAATATTGTCTCACATTAAACCGGTGGCGCAAAAAGTTTGGAGACCGCTGCATTATTGGATTGATCATCAATGCTTACTTTCTGTTCTTGGTTGCAATGCCACTTCTAGATGTCGATGATGTGAACAGTCTCAAGCAGACCACTGCAGTGCTTCATGGGCAGCAGCTTGCGTCATTGCAGTGTCTCAATTCAGATTTACGGGAGTGGATTATACTTCATTGTGCATGAGGGCAATTTCAGATGTTTTCACATACTAAATCAATTAGTATTCACAAAATAATGTGTGTAGTAGCCCTCCCTACCCGGAGTGGACATGGTAACATATGTCAGTGGACAGATAGAGGTTCAGGCTGAGCTTTCCTTTCAACTCGGTACTTTACACCAAAGTCTGAGACATTTCCTTCATCAGACTCTTTTTCTCTCTCCCAGATTGGGATTTACTAAAATGTAACATTACAAGGAAAAAGAAAAAAAATGCACAGACTTACAAAAACATCCCTTGAAACATAAACATTGTAATAACGTTGAATATGGCCATGATTCCTTATATGGCTACAGCTGTGGTGTCAATGACCGCGGTCCATGAGTCAAACATGAGCCAACAAGTCATTAAAGTTATACGTGTGTCAGTACAGCAGTAAATATTAGCCTTTTTCATGGTTTTCCTCTTGCCTTCGGTCTGTTCTTCAGGGTTTCTCACACCATTTATAAATTCGCACTAGAGGTCGATTGATTATCAGCGCAGATATTTGTAATTTTGATGTGTATCAGTGGTTTTTAAATCCGATGGGCCGATATCAAGTAATCAAGTAAACTGGGATATTTCGGCTCAGATGTTGCCACCCCTCCCTCTCCCTCCTGCCACTTCTGTCTCCAGCATTGTTCAGCCCACCACACCATCTGATGTGGTTAAGCAAGCCACAGTATGCCTAAGTGGCAGAGCCACTGAAGCAGAAGCTGTCCACACATACACACACACAGCGGAGAGGTAAAGTTTTCTTCTGTGGAAAAGCTACAGAGAGCAAACACGTGTCGACAGTAAACGCAGAAAACTCTCCCGAAATGGTAATTAGCATGCCAGTGCTCTATATCTCACAACTACTACTAACGTTACAATGTGCAGCAGAATAACGCAAGAGTGGAGTAAACATTAGCGGCAACTCTGCTAGCTCCTGACATGTCTGAATTACTTGAAAGAAGGCTGCTGATAATATAACATTAGTTCGCCGGTCTGGCTCTAACCGGTCAGCAGACTATGTATTAGTCAGCAGACGATGTATTAGCAATGGGGAGAATGTACATTCTGGAGCCATTTATTTTCTATTTGTTTGGTTAAATAAACATACTTTAGGCATTTAAACTAAGTGTTTGTATTATTCAACATTTTTACACCAATTTTTACACTTTTACTGAAAATGAATATCGAATCCAAATATTGGTTATATTAGGCCTCATTAACTACTAATTATCAATATCTGTCCTAAAAAAACCATTTCGGTCGATCGCCAATTCAAATCACTGCTGCTATGAATCTTCACCATACTCTACACAGAGATTTGTTGTTTAGGAAGATTTAACAGCTGCATTTGACACAGTGGATCATGACATCCTCATCTCACAACTGGAACAGTGGGTGGGCATTACGTGGGTGGGCTTTTTGCGTCCCGAATAACCAGGATGCACAAAGTGTAGCTCAGTGCAGCCAGTCTGGTGACAGTACAGGGAACAAAGTCATATTTAAAATCGCCAGTGGTTTAGAGCTTACCTTTCTGAAAGGAGTTTTTGTGTTGGGATCAGTGATTTTACCTCCACTTCCGCTGACCACTCCTGGGGAGTGCCACAAGGCTCGATTCTCAGTCCACTTTTTATTTACTTTACATCTCTTGCCACTTGAGGCTATTTTTCAGAAGCACAATATCTCCTTTCATCTGTATGTTGACGATTGTCAAATTTATTTCCCTCTCAAGTGTACAGGTGCGTCCTCTATTCAGCCTCTCCTTGACTGTCTCGATGACATCAGGAGTTGGATGGCTGTGAATTTTTTAAATTTCAATGAGAAAAAGACAGAAGTCATTGTCTTTAGACCTAGCAGGTCCAGCAGTACTCCTGAT
>JAQQAE010017937.1:0-11327 GCA_029823295.1 Pseudamia nigra
ATGACATCACGATCACTTTGTCCAGTTATATATACAGACTATGATTAATATATACAGACTATGATTAATATATACAGACTATGGTCTTATGAAGGAAGAACCTGAGGGAATTTCTGCAAATTTAGAACAAATATTCAAGTGTTCTGGGTCGCTGTGGTCAAATAAAAGATGGTTTTGGTGTGAAAGTTCTTGTGTGTATATGTATATATATATATATATATTCATATTTTTTGTGCTCTGCCTTTCACACACTTTAATAGAACATTGGAACATTTCACTTTGAAGCACACGTCCACCTCTGAAGAAATGTCACAGCTTTTACTTCTGTCCATCGTTGCATTAATCTTTCACTAAGACCCTAAAGATTCACAATGAGACGAAGCTGTGGAGGCCAATCAGTTTGTGCAAATGATGCCCCGTGGTCCCCGAACCTGTCATCACTGAATCCTGACACTGAAGCTACTAAATGCGTCGTTTAGGGGTAAATATGTTGAAACTGAAACATAACAATCACTGCTGTAATTCTCCAATGGAAGACTCTTACCTGCATAGTCAGTAAATCCATGTAGTGACTTTGGCCAGGCAGTGTATACAAGTGTAAAATAAGTGGGGATAAGGATGCCCCTTGGTGCATCCCTGTGGAGGTCTGCCGGGTGTCCTCACACTTGCTGGAGGGATTATATGCCCACATGGCCCGGCAGATGGTGGAGGCTGATGAAAACGGGGATGTCTTGGTGTCTCTGCTGTTCATGTTGTTACTGTCACCTAGTAACAGGCCGAGCGCTTTACTGAACGGATGAACAGGAACAGCATGAACAAACAGCTCTGGGTAGATGAAGTTTCTTTCTACCGCCATGTCTCTTGCCGGTTCATTGTCTACCAGTGGTTTTTTTCCCACTGGTGGGCTTCAAACCTCCGTCTCCTCAGCTGCAGAGTAGAGTCTGTCACAATCATTACATAATCTCAACGAACGGCACAGTAACATCGGTTCTTGAACTGGTTTGCCGGAACCTAGGTCCATCTCGTCAACCAGCCGGTGCTCCAGGTTTTGACCTTAGCCATCGAGAACAAATGTGAAGAACTAGACCTGCACTGGGCAGACACAGTCCTTCACCGATTCTAACCTGTGTTCAAATACGGTGGCGCTAGCTCTCCCGACATATGCCACAACTGATCTTGAACTTTTGTGACATTGATGTTTTTTTTCTCCAAAAACAAAACCAAAGGTGCCAGTCCCAAGGTCAACCAGTATGCCAGGTTTGCTGAGCCTCCCCACACCTCGACTCTGCCCGTATGGGTAACGATGTCCTAAATGGTCGAGAATGCTCAATGGTCTTGCACCTCTTTACTCATCCATGCTCACCAGTGACACCCACTGGGAGCAATGTGTTACTCAAGGAAACTTTGGGCCACAAACACGACGAGACAAGGATGGAACCACCAACCTCGACCCACCCTGCCTCCTGAGCCACAGCTGGCCAGAATACGTCGTTAATGTATGATGGCACACAGTGAACAGATCGTTACCACATCCATCTGCACCTTTTGACTGATTTTTTTCCTGAAGTGTTTACTTTTTTGTGAGCTTATTCTACTTTCCTTTAACTCCATCTTCTCTTTTTAGCCAGATTATGAACTGGAATGGAATTAATTCCATTTTGGTGGAAAAGGCTACTCGAAAGCTCAAAATTCCAAAAAGTCAGCACAGTTCCTCTGATAAACACCAGATGGGGCTGTTTAGTCACTTACACAAATTCAAACAATTCCATCCAAACTACTGGCGAAAAGTGAACAAGAAAATCATCCAACTGGTGATGTCGAATATCAGCAAAATGGAAACATTTGCTCCTCGGGTGATTTTCAACCACTTTTAGCAGATTTTCAGATAAAACCACATTTGCCAAGTAATTAAGCTAACCATAAATGTTGTCACGAAGACTGAAAGATGCAGTTTGCAATGTAGGCAAACTAGCTACAAGCTAGTTTGCAGCGTCTGCTGTCTACAGTGTGGACAGAACTGTCAGTCAACGCTGGTTACAACCTCACAGGTGCAAAACCTCATACGCTCACTCACAACGTTCAAAACAGTGGTAGCGGTAGCGACGACGGCGCTAGCAACCGCCAGGCATCGAACCACAGGACGACTGAGCAGATGCAGCCTGCATTTCAGATTCAGGTAAGAAAATCCAGACGCATCAGCTCCCCACAGAGGTTGGAATTATGTACTTAACAAAAAAGCGTGAAATAACTGAAAACATGTCTTATATTGTAGTTTGTTCAAAGTCACCACCCTTTGCTTTTTTCGAGGGTGCTGTGAAGTTCATGAGGTCGTGACCTGAAATGGTTTTGAAAGTCATTCCAGGTCACGACCTCATGAAGCTCAAGAGAATGACAAGAGTGTGCGAAGCAGTAATGAGAGCAAAGTGTGGAGACTTTGAACAAACTACAATATAAGACATGTTTTCAGTTACTTCACACCTTTTTGTTAACTACATAATTCCATATGTGCTCATGTGTAGTTTTGATGCCTTCAGTGAGAATCTACAATGTAAATGGTCATGGAAATAAAGGAAACACATTGATTGAGAAGGTGTGTCCAAACTTTTGGCCTGTACTGTAAATTATTCATATCAGTCTGATGCAAACTATTGGCTACTTGCTAGTTTGCCAACATCATACACTCGTCCGTTACCTCCATTTAAATCTCTTCCCTTCCTCTCTCTCTCTCACCATCTCCCTCTCTCCTTCCCTCTCTCCTTCCCTCGCTCCTTTCACATCTTCTCTCTTCATGTCTCACCTTCTCGCTCGTCGTCTCTCTTTCTCTGTCCCTCTCCAACCCACCCTTTCTCTTTTTCTATTTTTGCAATATTGTGATCCTAACTTCCATCTTCCCTGTGGTCTTTTGCTTCCTCCCTCTGTTCTAGATCTGTATGTCTGTGTTCTAGGTCTGTAGGTCTGTGTTCTAGGTCTCTGTTCTAGATCTGTACGTCTGTGTTCTAGGTCTGTAGGTCTGTGTTCTAGGTCTCTGTTCTAGATCTGTACGTCTGTGTTCTAGGTCTGTGTTCTAGGTCTCCTGATGTCCTTGTTGTTTGCTGGTTGTTGTCGTCGTCCAGTGTCTGTGTTGTTTGTTGTTTTATCTCTACTCTTTTCTTTTGTCTCTCCTCTGTCCACTAACCCCGACCGGTCCAGGCAGATGGCCGCCTACCCTGAGCCGCTGGTTCTGCTGGAGGTTTTTCTCTTCCGTTAAAGGAAGTTTTTCCTCCCCCTGTCGTCCTTGTCTTGCTCTCTGTGGTTCTGTCGGGTTTAATCTATATAGTCATAAGGTCTCGGTCTTGAATTGTGAAGCGCCTAGAGATAATTGTTGATTTTGATTGGACCGAACCGATACAAATACAACTGAATTGAAGTACACTGCACCTTTAAGACGACAGCCATCAAAATATGTTAAAGGTAAAAACTGTCATCTGAAACCCTTTTGATTACAATAAATAATTTGCCACATTCAACTGAAGACATGATGAAGCTGACTGGAAACCCACTGCCCCTCCTGAAAAGCATCACCTTATCCTGGTGGAGGGGTTTCTGTACCGGAGTGATCCTAGGTGCTATGTGGTCGGGGGGTGGAGGTAATTCTCCCCTGGCCGAGTCTCCCAGGACAAATTGGTCCTAGGTGACAGGTCAGACTATGTGCCATTCAGAAGATCCTGAAGCTTATGTCTTCCTGTGGACCCACCACCTGCAGGAAGGGTCGTAAGGCTCCGCTGCTGGTGGCAGCTGAAGGCGAGGAACTGGGTGGTCCAAACCCCGGTGGCCAAAACTAGCTCCAACTGGGGCAGACCCAGGACACGCTGGAGGGAATATGTCTCTTGGCTGGCCTTGGAACGCCTGAGGACCCCTCAGAGGAGCTGGAGGAGGTGGCTGGTGAGAGGGAAGTCTGGGTTCCTCTGCTCAGGCTGCTGCCACCGCAACCCTGACCTGGATAAAAGGAAGATTATGGATGGATGGAAACCTACTGACCATTCACTGTAATTCAAACTTTGAGTACGAGTTACTGTTAAATGGGTTTTTCGATTTTCAGAGGCAGAAAAACCAAACGCCAGTAACTGCCCCAAACTCCGACACCTAAAACCCATCATGCACGGATGAATTGACCTTTCACCTCATTAGAAGCTGGGAATCTGCTGAACCGAAGTCAAAGCAATAAGTACCTCGGTATAAATCCGTATCATTATTTCCAATTTAAACACTTGATCTTTGCCTGGTTTGATCCAAAATGCTTGAAAAACAGACGTTGGGTAAAAAAAAGAAAAAAAGAGCGCCGTTTCTCGAGACCACATTTGATCTTTGATTTGTTAAGCTGAGTATTTCTGCACACAAAAGCCCTGACATTACAAATTCTCACTTTGGTCCCGCGCTGTGTTCGGCTCCATCTCGGCTTCAGTCTCTTTCTTCTTGGCTGGGCCTCTTCTTGCCCTGTAGGAGTGGGATTAAGTTTACCGCTGCCAGTTTTTTTTTTTTTTTTTTTTCCCTTCTTCTTCTCGTTTCTGAAGGTGGAAACTCAACAAAAGCCTCAAAGCCCTGCAGGCTAGTTTTCTCCCACTGCTGATAGATTTTCACGTTGCAACTTTTACCCATGCACACGCCCACACACATATGCGCACCGTCCTCACGGTTGCCTCCGAATAGTCGGTGATTGTCCCGGTCGCCGGGGACGGATCTGCACCAAGCGGCGTGCGGACCCCGGTTCGAACCTGCCTCGACGGAGCATTTTGTTCAAAAAAAAAAAAAAAAGAAAGTAAAGGCGACATAAAGCTCCCCCCTTCCTGTGTTCGGCGATCATAAATCCACGACGCACATCAAAGAGACAACACGCACTCATGCCTCGATCTGTTCAATTATGCACTTTTTAAAGGTTAATAAACTGCGTCAAATGCACTTTGATCTATTTGCGGCTATTATATTTGACAGAAGCTTTTCTGGACGTGGGCCTGCTGCACCGTTCTGTTTTGTGATGCGTCTTACAATGGTTATTAGAATCACAATGGAGATGTGTCTGGGTGTGCAGATCTGCAGGCGTCGTTTTTACAGTAATGAATGCTTTACGATGAAAAGCAACTATAATAGAGATTATATGACGTGTATAAACTTGCATGTGCTGGAATGTTTCTTTGTGCCCCTGCAGATGTTCAAACTGAACTCCCGGGAGTCGTCATGACGCCGCTGAAGCCTTCGGACCATTAGCGGAGACCCAGTTTGTTTTGATCACCGCGCATTGTTTCCGAAAGCCTCCGAAACTTAAAGGCGCAGTGTGGGGGACGAACAGGGAAGAGGAGGACGGGGCTGTCGAACGGTGAAAAGTTTTAATCTGATTAATCGCAGGGTCACCGTGGATTCATTTCGATTAATACCCACTCGTTTTTCATTTTGTGGGAGTAAAAACACTAATGACACACGCTCGACGAAAGTGACTTATTTTACATTAAAATGTGTGTTGTGGAACTTAACAGAACCTCTGTAATGTTTTGATTTTGTTTTTGTTTTTTTTACACTTAGTTCATTATTTTTCATCAGTAACTAATGTCATTTGTTTCAAAATGTGTAAAGACTTAGACTTTTACATTTAAATTGACTTTGAAGCAGTAAATACTAAAGAAGTTGTCAGTGACGTGGCTGAAGTGTGACATAACACGCTTTCTGCGACATATGAGTTATTGTGCGTTAATCGTGTCAATCGCGTTAACGTGTCAAAATTTTTTATCTAATTAATAATGCAAATGGATTAACCTGGATTAACACGTTATTTTTGGCAGCCGTAATACAGCGGTACTCCGGCTAATGAACGCTTCTGGTAACAAAAAATCCGGATCCGAAGAAAAAAAAAAATCAGTCAAAAATTTGAACTGGCTGATGGCAAAAAATTTGGGCAACACAAGAGACAGATGAGGAAGTGAGAGCGCGCGGGTCACTTTAGTGCCTCCTGTGGGATAGACCCAGAAGTGAACCATCTCCTACCCGGATGTAAAAAGTCAACACAATAACGTTAAAACTCCGGCGGGATGTAGGAGGCCGAATGCTAACCACGTCTTCTCTGCATCTTCCCTGAATTCCAGTTGTAGCCTCGTTAGCGGCATTAGCGCGTCCGTTTCCCATGATGGTAAACGTGGTTTAAACCTCCGTTTGAACCGGAGATTCAAACCATGTTTACCATCCGAGATCATGGGAAATGGACGCGCTAACGAGGCAACAGCTGGAATTTAGGGAATAAACCGGAGTTTCTCCACATGCAGAGAGCTGAGAGCATGTTTTCAGTTCTGTATCATCACCGCAACAGAAGAATACAGAAGGTTCTACAGTGGTTTACAACAAAGCAAACGCTGACAACGATGATGAGCTTCACCTTTTCACACTCTGCTAAAATCACTTGGATGAACACACGATGTCAGAGATACTGAGCATTTTAGGTGCCGGCTCCAAACCTGAGCCGGTCCCTACAGGTTCCCATGTTCAAACGTCCGACTGTGCAGCAGAAAGAACGTTTTCCACCTCTGTGAACTGTGCAGGGGTTGGATTTTTATATAACGCACCCGTTTAGAAATTTGCACTTCATTAAAAAGGCATAACCGCTTTGAGTGACAGGTGTGTCTGAGCCAGAGGTCTTCGTCGTTTCATTTAATCCGCAACTTAGTTAATTTCAGGATCACACTGATAGACAGTGGTGCCAATATGGCGGCACCCGGAGGCTCTTTGTTCCAGCTTCCAGTCGGCTCTTCAGAGGCCTCTGGGTGGCGTCCCACAGGGTTCATCCATCCTCCACAGGCAGGCTGCGCACAAACGGCACCTCGAGTGGGAATTACACCACGACAAAGTGTGAAGAAATGGCTGTTTTAAAGTCATATCAAAGATGTACAGCGTTACCCCGGGTTACGAGTTTAATCTGATCCGGGATCAGGCTCGTGAAGCGGAAAACTGGTGTCCCATAAGAAAACATGTAGAACCAATTACCGTATTTTCCAGGTGATCTGTTTGCTCCGGTATGTTAGTCGCACGGGCCAAAAAATGCATAATGAAGAAGAAAAAAACATGTATTAGTCGCTCTGCAGTAAAGGTTGCATTTGTTCGGGAAATGCACGTCAAGCGCGCAGCAGCAGCCGCATGCCTGACGCCAGAAGGGACGGCTCGCGGCTCGCCTCCTCGAGCGGCTGTCGGTGTGTCAAACACCCTCCAGTCGAATTTATTCAAAATACATGTCGCTCCGATGTATCTGTCACTCCCCTCGCCAGACTATGCAAAAAAACGCAACTTTTAATCAGGAAAGTACGGTAATCCGTTCCAAGAGCCAAGAAAACTCCCATACAATTCATATTTGTTTTTTCTTTTCTGATTTGTATTCACTGGTTTTGGCCTGTTTCGTCACACTTTCATCATCATCATCATCATCACTTTCAGTAGATAATGATCTTTTGCTAAGATAGTGAATCCAAAGAGGTTTTGCCTCTGCCTCCTCCTTAAAATGTTACCAAAATGGCCGATGCAAATGTCGTTCACTTGGTCAATTACACAATTACACGACCAGTGTGCACTTTCTCGGGGTGTTTTTAAAATTTTTTTTACGAAGCCCCGGAACAGTTCATAGTGACACAACATCTCCTTCATCTCTGCTGTTGTCGTCACCTCCTCCTCATCATCATCCTCCTCTCCGCTGCTCCGCTCACCTCCTGTTTCACCTGCATTCACATCACATGACGGGTTTTCTTCTCACCGCTAGCACCTACTTAGGCCCCGTGATGTAAAAGAAAAAAAAAAAACAAGCACTATTTCTGATGAAAAAAGGCACAAATATGAAGCACAAGACAGCGTGAGTTTCGTGTCTACATTTCCAGTCGGTCCGTGAGTAGCGCTCTCTCCTCTCGGGAACTATTTTACTCGCAATCGGAGTTTTTGCTTGTGGGCCGGTACAAAAATTTGCCCAATGTCTTCCTTGAAACCTGAAAAATTCGTATGCTGATGCGCTCGTAACTCGGGGTTCCGCTGTATTCTGTTGACAGCGGTATCCAGTGCTGTTCAGCTAGCCGTGGTCGTCCTTACCGTTTTCGTGACTTTATATGTCATACTCAAATGTGGTTCAGATCAAATGTGCACAAAATGATAACAGAATTGTCAGATAATCGGCAGAAATGTGAATTTATATTTCACTACTGCTACGGAAGTAGGAAGAGCTTTATAATAAATATCTGTTTGAGACTTTGTCAGTTAGTTTGCCAGCTACAGTATTTGAGGAGTCGACTGAGGAAATAAGCGTCATTCGGCCCCAAAACTAAAGCTGCTTTGGTGTTTGTCGCATCGGACTGAAGCAGACTGTCCAGCTTCTTTCAGACTTCGCCAAAGGTTCGGTCTAACGCGCTCATGCAGCTCCTCATACACCGTGATGCTTCAACTCATTCGAATTCAACTGTACAGTGGAACCCTGGGTTACAAGTGCTTTGACAAATTAATTTTTTGGGTTACAAGGAAGACATCGGGCAAAATTTTGTACTGGCTCACTTGCAAAAACTCAGGTTGCGAGTAAAGTAGTTCCCATGTGCTTCATATTTGTGCCTTTTTTCGGACTATGCCACATAAGAAGGATGCTAATGGTAAGAAGAAAACCCATCATGATCTCGATGCAGCTGAAACATGAGATCTGACTTGGCTCATTATGTTGGTAGCCGCATATATCGTCCTGGTCAATTCTGGACAGAGGAGGTAACCCAGGGTGACATTGCACAGAACCGGGTCTTTATTTCCCCTCACACAGCACAGCCGTCGTACAGAACGTTCCTCAGGGAACATGAATGCAGAACTAACACTCTTGTCCGTCCCAGGTTGCACAGTGGCTGTGGCTAAGAAACGTAGCATTACACTCAGCTATCACACACAGCTTTGTTGTCGGACTTCTTCACATGCATCTCCGCACATATTACGAAATTACGTCACACACCAGATTTGCATTGTCACACCCACTTAAAGCAACAGGCTCGACCTGTAACATGGGAGTTTTCTTGGGTGTTGGAACGGATTAATTGGTTTTACATGTATTCTTATGGAAAAACCGGTCCCACCTCATGAGTTTTTGTTTCACAAGCTTGATCCCAGAACAGATTAATCTCGTAACCTGAGGTTCCACTGTATTTACATAGTGCGGGTCATCACCTCGGTGCCTAACAAATCAAAGACAAAGCCAGCCTGAAAGGACTACGGAGACGCCACCCAACAAAACGCAGCGACGTCAAAGAGTAAACCTAGAATGACGGAAAACTTCAGAAACCCCACGCAATTCATTTGTCAGTGTATCCATCCATCCATCATCTTCTGCTTATCCGGGTCAGGGTCACGGGGGGCAGCAGCCTAAGCAGAGAAGCCCAGACCACCTCACCAGCCACCTCCTCTAGCTTTTCTGGGGGGACCCCTGGGTGTTCCCAGTCTTGCTGGGACATAGTCCCTCCAGTGTGTCCTGGGTCTGGATCTAATTTTGGAACCTATGGATTGGACGGCCCTTCTGCTGACACCCAAACCACACAGCACCGGACCCTTCCTGCAGGTGGTGGGTCCACAGGAAGACATAACCATAAGGGTCTTCTGAATCACTCTTAGTCTGACTTGCCACCTCGGACTAATTCATCTTGGGAGACCCTACCAGCGGGGAATTACAGTACCCCCCACAACATAGCTCCTAGCATCACTCAGACACACATGAAAAGCTGGTGATTCAATGAGGGGTTTGTCTTTGCATGACAACAGATATGTTGTTTTATGTTGGATGAATGAAATAAACTAAACTATTGTATTAATTTAGCAAACCCCGTCTCTCAAACAACCCATGGAGGGAGACAACATCGGCACCTGCCACCGAGACAGAAGCTGTTGATGGAGGTTTTGGCACAAAATTGAGGCTAGAAAATACATGCAGGTTATATAGAGACAACAGGGAAACGAGCTGCAGTACATTATCAACACATCACTCTCATCCCATGTGGCTTTTTCTATATGCAGATACTTCACATACTGTACATCTACAGAATCCATAAACACATACATTCACACTGTCATGTTTTGACGGTTATTGTTCTGCACAGCTGCCCCAGTAACAAGCTCTGCTTCTGCGCTTTGTTCATTAAAAGATTTATTTTACCATTATTTTATTTTTTGCCATGGTTTATTTTCCCCGAAGAGCACTTTAATTGGCTCATGGATTGCAACAGAGCACAAAGATATTTCAGGATTAATTATGCACCATATTGTGCAGCCTCACATGCACATATTTAATGATTTGCAAAATTTTTGTTTGCACTCAGAAGAACAATAACAGCTTATTAACAATAAGTGTTTTCTGTGAAAAAAAAACGAAACGCTATAAGCTACAGGCTGATGCTACAAGTGAGCCTTTCAGGTAAAACGCTGCCTCATAGGTTTGTAGTGTCTCAATGGCAAAAACTGCTCCTTCAGAATGATATGAAGTGATAATTGCATATGAAACAACAAACCGAGCTGTTATGCAAACATAAATATTCAACCGACTCTCCTTTTTTCTTATTATAGCCGTGCGACGTCTCAGCGACCGCATGCAGAGCTAAAAACAGAACAGCTTCCATGTTTGAACAACGACGGCCTTTCATTACCTCATCTAGAAATATTCACTTTCACCAGGCCAGTTTTCCGCCCGAACACAGATGCAGCAACAGCAGCTTCACGTCGCGACACTGTGACCTTCTTAATGCTCTTCTAATTTACCTTTTAATCTAGAAGCCACGCCCCCAAACCTGGAGGCAACGTTAGACTTTAAAAAAAAAACACACAAACAATACAGTGTCACCCTGGGTTACGAGTTTAATTCGTTCCAGGATCGAGCTCGTAAAGCGGAAAACTCATGACCCCGGACTGGTTTTCAATAACAATATATATGTAAAACCAATGAATCCGTTCTGAGACCCAAGAAAACTCCCATATATACAGTACATATATACATACAAACATACACATATATACATACAAACATACATATGTATGCATGCATATATATGTTTGTGTGCATATATTTATATAAATGTAACATACATATACATAAACATACATATATGTTCATACAGTACTTATATAAATGTAACATTTATATGTACTGTACATACAGTATCTCACAAAAGTGAGTACACCCCCCACATTCCTGCAGATATTTAATTATATCTTTTCATGGACCAACACTGAAGAAATGACACATTGACACAATGAAAAGTCGTCAGTGTTCAGCTTATATAACAGTGTAAATTTATTGTTCCCTCAAAATAACTCAAAAT
>JAQQAE010017938.1:0-11327 GCA_029823295.1 Pseudamia nigra
AATGTCTCATTTGTAACTTCATGCCTTTTGGAGATCATATCATTTCCCCCTGGCGTCATTATTCACATAATAGAAATTTTCACCAGGGGTGTGTTCAAATGAGTTCTACTCACTCATAAGAGTGTGACTAATGCGCTTTAGCTCGACTGTGATTGGCGTGAAAAATTCATCACAAAAATTCAAAACATCTTGTTTTCCTGTTGTCCATGTGATTCTATGGATTTCTCAGGACTGCCTTTTCTGAGCTGGTTCGCATTTTAACAGCTTTTATTTCACATCACAGACTTTATATAAAACGCAAAGACCAATAAAGGTGCATTTTTACAGTCTGGGACCTTTAACTTCAGGGTAAAGCCATACTGATGAAGGTGAAGTCACAGCTCAGCGTATGTCTATTTGTACTTACTAAACAATGAATGGAGGCTCAGAATACTAAAACAGTGCAAATTCCACAATCTAGAACAAGTGTAGGAGGGAGTGGACAGTATTTGCAGGTGATATACTAAGAAAACACAAAATGATGAACACAGACATGGTGTTAGGCAGGTTTCTCTCAGAAAGCAGTAACACATACCAAGGAGGGGCAGTTGAAGTTAGTGAGTGAATGTTACTGTGCCTAAAATAGTGGCATCATATTCTTAAACATTGCAAAGTCCAACCTTGTATGGAAAACACCAGAGGAGGAAGGCGGGTTTAAAAAGGAAAACTACTGACGCATTATGCAAGGGGAGCGCTGTCTGTATCATCTAAAGAGCCATGAAAAACACATGGAAATACAGTTGAGGTCAAATTTAGTGGCCCCCTTATGAAATTTTCTTCTTTTCAAAATGTTTACCATGCTTCTCACTCCAGTTCTGGATACTTACTGTAGAAACACTTTGATATATCCTTCTCCTGCTTTGTGTGCATCAGCAATCCTCCCTCTTAGATCTGAACTCAAACTCAGAACATTTTTTGCTGTCATCAGGACAGTAAAAAGCCTTGAAAGACACTCGTTAGAGTATGTACAACTCTGACATGTTATAGTGGACGTGAGTACTGTACCGGTAAGTAAGTAAGTAAGTAAATGAGTTATTTTCCTCCTTAATGGACTCACCCCAGCCCTGCACACACTTTTTCCTTTTGTCCTACTGGACATTTACCTCCCAAAACACAGGCAAACTACCCACTGAGTACAAATACCTTAGATAAAGCATTCTCAGTCCTAAAGGCAACAGTGCTCCATGATCTTAATGTATCAATTAATTGTGCAGCGATTGATGAGACCTAACCTGTTAATGTGTCTGCAGCATTATATAACACTATGCTACAGAAATAAAACAGGCAAATCTGATTTGCATCCTTATAACGTAATGTAACAAAATATATGGACATGGTTTAATAACAATAGAAACTGAAGGGTACCAAAATATGAGCCATGCCTCGAATCCAGTGTTTTAATCCATTGTCTGAGCCCTTGTCTTTCTTAACTGTGAGACCACGTCCTGTCACAGGTGACTGTGATTCATAATGGCCAAAGTCAGTAAAGCCTGGGTCACTAATAGTTCTAGTGCCAAATCTCAACAGTTGTTTTCTTTAATGGTGTGGAGCAAAAGTAAATATAGGCTTAAAAGTGTCCATCCATCCATCCATCTATCCTTCCTCTACCGCTTGTCCGTGGGGTCGGGTCGCAGGGGCAGCAGCTAGAGCGGGGAAGCCCAGTCTTCCCTCTCCTCGGCTACATCATCCAGCCCTTCTGGGGGGACCCCGAGGCAATCCCAAGCCAGCCGGGAGATATGGTCCCTCCAGTATGTCCTGGCATGCCCGGAACACCTCACCAGGGAGGTGTCCAGGAGGCATCCGGACCAGATGCCCAAGCCACCTCATCTGGCTCCTCTCAATGCGGAGGAGTAGCAGCTCTAGTCCGAGCCTCTCCCGGATGACTGGGCTTCTCACTCTATCTCTAAGGGAGAGCCCAGCCATCTTGCGGAGGAAACCCATTTCAGCCACTTGTATCCTGGATCCTGTTCTTTCCGTCATGACCCAAAGCTCATGACCATAGGTGAGGGTAGGAACGTAGATCGACTCAGCTCCCTCTTCACCACAACTGACCGATGCAGAGTCCATATCACTGTAGATGCCACACTGATCCGCCTGTCGATCTCCATCCTTCCTTCACTCGTGAACAAGACCCCAAGATACTTGAACTCCTCCACTTGGGGCAGGACGTCATCCCCGACCCGGAGGGAGCATGCCACCCTTTTCTAGCTGAGGACCATGGTCTCAGATTTGGAGGTGCTGATTATCATCCCAGCCGCTTAACATTTGGCTGCGAACCGCTCAAGTGAGCCTGATGAAGCCAACATAAAAGTGTTGTAGTATTAAATTAGAGGCTTAAAATTATTTTATTTGGAGGGACGTCATTAGTCACAAGTACATGCCCAGGAGATTTGGACTGGATAAAAATAGAACTGGCCTGTAAATTACTGGAAAAGCATATTTGTGTTGCAATTATAGCTCAGGATACTGTGACTCATGATGCCCAAGTGTAGGTCTTTTCAGTGATTTTCGTTACTTTTAGTTTTTCATCCTCATGGTTTTTGTTCTACGGCACCATCAACAGAACAGACAGATAAGCAGAGTTCTCAGTCAGAATAATTAGTTGTGGTCTAACTCTGCTGTAATGTGTGAGAGATTTATACAAATCCCTGTCTTTCTAACCCTTTGCCTGTTTTTATCTCTGTTCACAGGCTCAGTGGATAATGGCTTTCTGAACACTTTGAAGGAAACGCCTGGAACATATCCTTTGTTTTCTGATACACTGTAACTACTGTGTTCACAGACTTCACAGATACAAAAGTGAAAACATCATAGATACAGTTAGTTCAAATCATTATTTTATTCTAGTTTTGGTTCTCAGCTAAGACAAGAGGATTATTTGTGGTCTTAAATAATGTGTAAAAGCCTAGACAAAATGAAAATGAAGAAAAACATGCACAAAGATCAGAAGGATGTAAAAACATCTAGAAGCTTCTTTTTCATTTAAGTTCTTTACACTCTTTAACCACCTTGTGTTCAGTGTTTGATCAGTGACCATGAAAGCATCTGTTACTGTTTTCTTAACTGGTGTCCACTGTGCTGGAGGTGTTGGTGTGTTTCTTCACCCTGTGGTCGGTGGTGGGACTGACCGGCTTCCATACCTACCTGATCTCTCTGAACCAGACCACTAATGAAGACGTGAGTACACCGACCTCCTGTCATCATGCTGTGTACATTGTGTATTTGTATAGCTGGTTGCTTCTGCATTGTATTGCTGTCGTGTTGGATAATGAGCAATGAATGATGATAATGAACCATGACAGGGTTTTCTATTCTGTTTATTCCTCCTGAAAAACCACGTGAAAGAAAAAAGAGACATATTGTGGTCAGTTTCAGCAAGTTCGTTTAAGTCACATCTCTACAATGTATATTTAAATTTCAGCTCAATATACGTATTACAGAGATCCTTCATTTGTCCATGTCTCTGTACAGCTGGTCAAACAAACTGTGTTGGTTTGTGTTGCATTAAATGCAAGCGAGCTGCTGTTGATCATACCCACTTCCTCCCTGTGCCATGGATACCATCATGTGGACTCAAAATTAAGTTTTATTTGTAGAACATTTTTCACACATAAAAGCAGCACAAAGTGATTTACATATTAAAAACACACACACACATACATATTACATACAGGACAGACAGGGGTCCACTCCTCAACCACAGGGTCATGGTGCAGGCTCCTCTAACCATCCAAGGCAGGGCTCCCTCCCACCCCCTACCCCAGATGGAACAGACATAGCTCCCATGTGGAGGAAAACAATAAGAACAATGTACTTAAATGAAATAAAGCCAACAATAAAGCAAAATAAAAGCAACATAAACAGCTATTTTAAAAAGGTAAGAACGGTAAGAGGTTCGTTGTAAGCTAAACTAAGAAGGTGGGTCTTGAGCCTGTTTTTAAAAACCTCAGCAGTCTCTGGAGCCCTGAGGCTCTCTGGCAGGCTGTTCCACAGACAGGGGCCATAATGATGGAATGAGGCTTCTCTGTAGATTTTAGTTCTAACTTTGGGAACAGTTAAAAGGCTGGTGAGGGAGGACGTCGGGATCTGTGAGAGCTTGTAATTTAAAAGCAGGTCAGATGGGTAAGAAGGCCCCAGACCATTAAGACCTTTATAAACCACTGAAAGAACCTTAAAATCAATCCGGAAACGTACAGGGAGCCAACGCAGTGATTTTAATAGTGGTGTAATGTGCACCCACCCTCTGGTCTTTGTGATGGTACATTATTAGAATATCAGAATGGCTTTGGTGGATCTGGTGGTCTTGGAGGCTTAAATGAGATCAGTGATTGTATTTGAGCGGTCACTATGGTAACTCAACTCACCAGCAGAGTCAGACCTTTGTATCTTCTATTTATTCAATGGAGTGTAGTTTTACCTGGGATACGCTCAAATGTACTGTAGTTGTGAATAAGTGCTTACACTAACAACACCGCAATGCTCGGTGATGTTTGGTGAAGTTTTTCTGAGTCAGTAATCTAGCAGATAGCATTAGCCTACCCATAAGACCCCTGCCATACTACGCTCCGGTAGCTCTGCAGCCATTCGGTCAAACACGGTTACATCCTCTTTTTGGCTGCAAAATGTCATCCAGGAAGTGACAACCCGACTGACCTCAGAATGGCCATTCAGCAACCAATGGGTGATGTCGTGTTACTTTGTCCGCTAATAGATACAGTCAAATAAAACAAAAAAGAACTGCAGACAATATTGTTTTTCATGGCACACAAGAATAAAATGTTTCGCACAATGTGAGACCTTCACTGAACAAGGATTTTATAAATTTTATCTGATTTCATTATGTTTTCTATGGCTTCTGTAAATTAAGGTTTTCCCCCTAATACCTTAAAAACTAGCAGGATAACAAAACAAAACCTAAGCGAAAACTAATCAAAAAAACTACTAATGGACTTGTACAACTAAATCTGCCCTTAAAAACTCAAAATATGCATTTAAACAGAGACATATCTACTTAATTCTCAAGGAAGTAACAGAAATATACACAAACTGTTAGAAAGAGGACATGATGATGAGGGATAATGATAACTCACTGAGGAAGATGTGAACGGAGAAAAACCCAGCGTGTTCAGGTTAAATTTACACATTTAATTCTGTCGCAGCTACAGTTTGTGTGAATGTGACGAATGCTGCACTTTGCATTTCATTTGTTTAGGTTCCACACTGTCTTTATACAAATGAGTAATGAGTGATGTAGTTAAACAACACCAGCGTCTCTGTTGATTTCCTCACACCACTGTCAACACTGTTTATGTCAGCGGCTAAAGATATCCATGTTGTTTGTCTTGTCTGGTAGCAGGTAAAAGCTCTAAATGTCAGATAAGGCTTTAAACAAACTGAGCTATGGCTTATGGAGTTGGTGCACAGTTGTATTCAGTTCAGTTTTTGTGAAGGGTTTTTAACAGGCGGGAGGGCTTCACATGGATGGAAAGATAAACATACTTAGCTCAGGTGTAAACACGTCAGTTTCTAACACCGCTGAGGCATTTCCATGGTAACGGCAATGTGTCATTCAGGACTGGAGGACAGAGAACGGACAGAGGATGTGCAGTTGACTTAGTCCACCTTGGATTTCATGTTTTAACAGATTGTAATGACTCCACACCTCACAAAGAGGAAAATTAGCCAATACATCCATTGAGATGAAACAAATCAACCTCTAAATTAACAAAATATTCAAGTAAATTAACAATAGTCAACAAAAACAGATAAAGCAACAAAAAATTATAAAATAGGTAACAAAAGTCGCAAAGTGAACAACATATTTATTTATTTGTTCTTTTTATTCAAACAGGAAATGGTTGAAAGCCACATGAAAGTTGTACTTAACCTGTCCTTAAACTTACACTGCTTTACAGCAGGTTCCTGTTCTACACTACATAAAGACACACTATCACACATAAAGATGCATTGTCAAACAAACTGCAAACAGACAGTACAGTAATCACTCATACATGAGAGATATGTTAGTAATGGAGCAAAAATTTAAAGACGGACCATCAGATTTTTGTTCAGTTGTCACTTATGTTGTTAAATTTTGTCCATTTATTTGATTAAGCATAAACACGAACTATACACTAATCAAGTACGATTATTACAGTATGTATATTACATGGTAGGGGTGTAAAAGGACATGAAGGTAGTTGGTGTGAGAGAAGAAGATGCAGAGGATAGGGTGAGATGGAAGCAGATGATTCGCTGTGGCGACCCCTGAAGGGATCAACCCAAAGGAAAAGAAGACATTGGAGGGGTGTAATGGTTCACAGAGGTCACGGTTTGGTTCAGTTCGGTTTTGGTTTAAAAGGAAAAAAAAAACAAATTGTCTTGAGTGCATAGCTCCAAGTGACTTCATTCATTAATTATAACAATGAAGTTTAGTTGTATCTATTTCTGTTCAGAATTTTCTGTTATAGCTGGTAAACTATTAGGTGTATTTAACAGTAATCAAATGGGCAGAACAACAAAACACCCTGCCATAAGTAGAACAGAACTGGGGAACACATACAGCCCAGTAGCATCTGCCAACTGGGATTTTGGTTAAACTTAACTCCAATGAACAAACATGAATCTCTAACAATTGTTCCAATGTAATGTTTTGTACAGTTAAATGTGAACAGCAAATACTTGCACATAAGACACATATTTATATAGACTGATGAAAGAAGAACAAAAGGCACCCAAGATTACAATTAAATCATTTGCAATGATTTAATTGTAATCTTGGGTGCCTCTAGATTAGTTTTGTGCCCATCATAACTCAAAATAGTCTGTAAGTATTTTAGAACGAAAACTATGAGATTACACATGGGGAAGTCTCTCCCTAAAACGACTGGATTTAGATTTATTTGGATTTTCCGGGTTGAGGGGAGGTGTTTACCTATGAAGCTCTGTTGCTTTCCTTTGTAAACGCTAGTAGTTCGGTGAGGCTGATGTTAAATGTAAGCCTGTATAACTCAAAAGTTTCCGATCACCAAGAAATAAATGCATCGTGAACCAACGGCACTGCTGCTATTACTAGCGGGGTTAGTGTGCCGTGTTGCTGTGGTTGTCGAGTTGTGGCCCCCACCGGTAAACGAGTGTGGGTCAGTGCAGGGTGGTTTAGCCGAGCCATGACTCAGCACCAAACGGGCCTGCATGGCGGTGCAGAATGTATTTGTCTAACAGTTTTGTATTTTAGAAATTAATTTACCCTATTTTTTATCCAGTTCTGCTGCACTGAAGACAAAACCCTCTTTACAGGGAAACAGGCCCAAACCAGCAGGAGAGATTTTATTCCTTCAGTGTGTGAGTGTGTGACAAATTGGCTGATGACACTCTGAATACTCATAGCAGCCATTGAACTCGTCTCGGCACCCTGAAAAATTCTGATGATAGAAAAAATCTGCTGCTGTTCTTAATATGACTGATGATAAGACGGACCAGCCGCTGTCTGAGTCTCAAACTGTCCAACGAGGACTTAATGAGGAAAACATTATTGATTGCTTCAGGGTATTATTTAGTTGCTGCTCAGACATGAGTGTTCACGCTGATGCAAAGCAGATGGTAACGTGGAAAAGATGCAGGAGGATTAAATCACATAGGGGGTAATTGATACTGAGTGCGTGTGCATATGACTTTCACAGTGTGCTAGAGCTGAGAAGTATGTATGGAGAAACATGCTCATGATAAAATATTCGTGTTAGCTGTGAGTATGGTAAACACAAACACGACTCAAGAAAAAGTCATGTTTGACTCATAAAAACTACTCAAGCAGCGAGTAGTGAATTTATTACTGTCTAATGTACAGTACTATATAGTATTTGAATAGATCAACAGATAATAACAATGTAAAGTGCACATTGTTATCCATAAAGTGAACTAGAGTCAGGCAAATGTAAAAATATACAGTTTAGAGGGAAAAAAATATGACATGCTCAATATGTGCTTATTCTAAGATATGTTTCTTATTTTGGTCATTTTTTTGTTATCAATTTTTATTAATTTGTTGGGGGTTTTTGGTAGCTCACCTGCATATTGTTTCATTTTTGCTCATTTTGTTGCTTATTGTGTGTATTTTTGTCCAATTTTGGTGATTTTTTAAATTCATTTTTGATAACTTATGTGATCATTTTGGTAATTTTTGGTACAGTAAGTTATGTATGTGATTAATTTATTCATTTTGATTAACTTGTGTGAGTATTTTGTCATTTTTACTCATTTTAGTCCTTATTTTGTTGATTTATGTATATTTTTTCACATTCTATCTGGATTTACGTATGTTCAGTTTGGTTGGTTATTTTGTTAATTTTTGTCAACTTGTGTGAGTGTTTTGTTCATTTTACTCATTTTATGGTGTGTTTTGTGGATTTCTGTTTCATTTAGTTTGTTTATTTGTGCATTTTTGGTAACTTTTTTAGTTTAATTTGTTCATTTTTGCTACCTTACATAATTTTTTTTTCAATCTTGGAAACTTACGTGATCGTTTTGTGTGCTTTTGTTAACTCGTGTGATTATTTTGTTCATTTTTTTCTCATTTTATGACATATTTTTGATTACTGTCAATTTTGTTGGTTACTTTGTTTTTTTACATTATGTTAAAAAAAGCATAAAGCAAAAAGACGACGACAATGGCAACGAAGCAAATTATGAAAGGGATGAAAAGGGCATGAAAGATGTGAAAAGATACAAAAACACCAAAGCTCTTTTCCCTTTGATGTTGTGTTTTTTTTCACTATATTACATCAAAACCACTCAATCTGAGGCTTCATCATAATTGAGAAAAAGGACAAGTTTTCATCATGGTAAATGATCATCATATAAATCATATATCACAATAAAATAATTTTCCGTTCATTACCAGTCTCTTCTTTATGTGAGTCTTTGCTGTGCAGGTCTGACTGCAGACTCTCTGACGTGAAGCAGCAGCAGCTTCCAGAACGCTGAAAGCTACAGCGTGCACTCATACTTTGTTGTAATGATTAATTTATTATTCCCCTTTTTCCCTCCTCTGGGATGCTTGGCCTCCTTTTTCATTCCATCAGTGATGAGGATCTGCAGTGCGCTCCGACTGTATATAACGCTGCTGCAGGAGTTGAAACAATGTCAGCGTGGCTGTCTCAATATCTGCGATTGGACTAATAATAGACACATTGATTCCTGCAGGGAACGGGAACGCTGCCAGGAATACTACTGGAGAAGGAGAGAGAGAAACGGGGATGAGACATAAATCCATAACTGTAGTTATTGTGACGTACACTACCAGTCAAAAGTTTGGGTACACCTGCTCGTTCAGTGATTTTTCTTTATTTTCATTATTTTCAACATTGTACGTTCATACTGAAGACATACAAACTGTAAAAAAACATGTATAGAATCATGCAGAAAACAAGAAAGTGTTAAACTACCCAGAACATGTTTGATATTTTAGATTGTCAAAAGTAGACACATTTTAGCTTTGATAGCTTTGCACACTTATGGCATTCGCTCATGGAATTCACAGTGTAGTCACTTGGAATGATTTGGGTACCTTGACACATGTTAATTAGTCTCACTTCTTGCCTTCTTAATGTGCTCTAGACCATCAGTTGTCTTGTGCAGAGGAAGGCTTGGTACAGAGTCAACAGCCCTCTTAGTGCTGCTACAAGTACTGTACAAATCCATAACATGGCGAGAAACTGTCAGTTAAGTAAAGAGAAAAGGCAGTCCATTTTATATTTACAGTCACAGAACAACAGACTTACAGAAATGCAATACTGACATTTCCATACAATTATAAGTAATAGTAGAAAGCAGTCAGAGAGTGCAGACCTCAGATTCTCTTCATAGTGGGATACAACAATGAAAAAAATTATAGTTATACAAATTGTTAGTTTTAATTTTATTTTATTTTTGGTTCAATAGTTATTAACAAAAACACTCCATAATGGTGTTTTTCTTTTCAATCTAGCTCCATAAATGTTGAAGATGCATCAAATCAGTGGACACATTACTGAATCAGCAGATTTTTGACTACATTTTGATGTCAGTCCTATAGCTTTATTTGCTACCTTACAGTAGCTATTTTTCCCCAACCTCTGTACGTATAAGCATTCTGGATCACTATATGCAGAATATTGTCCATATCGCGATCAAACTTTGTGGCTTGATAGAACCTATTATAGTGTTATCCTATGGTTTTTGGCTAAATTTTCAGGGTGTTATTTATGACCTGGAGACACGGTGGTGCAGTGGGTAGCACTCGTGCCTCACAGCTACGAGATCCTGGGTTCAATCCCAACACTGGGTGGTGGAGCCTTTCTGTGTGGAGTTTACATGTTCTCCCCATGTCTGTGTGGGTTCTCTCCGGGTTCTCCAAAAACATGCACTAGGGGTTAGGTGAATTGGTGACTCTAAATTGTCCATAGGTGTGAGTGTGAATGTGTCAGCCCTGTGATGAACTGGTGGCTCATCCAGGGTGACCCCTACCTTTACCCTAAGTCAGCTGGGAAAATTGATGGATGGATATTTATGACCTTAAATGTTGAATTTGGCCCAATCTCACAATGGTGAAAAATCCTTTTAAAAATCTTCTGGATCCAGATGATGATCCAGATCACACCCAGAATCTAATTCACTGGTCCTTGTACCATTTCTGACTGACAGTATTCTGAAAATTTCATCCAAAGCTGTTTATAACATTTCGAGTTATGTTCTGAACAAATAAAGAGATAAATAAACTATTGTCAACAAAAACATAACATCCTTGGGGGAGGTATAAAAGAGATCTGTCTTTGTATTTGGCTTAATAATGTAATATTGTTGCATTTAGAGACACTGGGAAAATGTGAAAGCCCTATGATACCATAAAAAGAGATGTGTCATTTGATCAGTGTAGTTATTGATTATATCTGGTGAGTCACACGACATGGCTATTGGAAAATCTGCAGTTAAGATCTATGAAAGCAATAATCAATATGCAATATATCACTTATTGAGATTGTTCTTGTTGAATTATACAACACATTACTATCCTGCTACTAATAAAAATAAATATTGTCACGATCGGAACGAGACTGACAGGGCAGAGACTCAAACGCAGGACTCAGAGTGCGGTACTTAATAGACGTATTTATTATAATAACAATAATGATAATAGCAATAATTATAATAATGATGTTTATAATTATAATAATAATAATTATTATTATAACAACCACAATTATAATTATGGTTAAAACAATACTAACACAAATATACTTAATCGCGAAAGTACC
>JAQQAE010017939.1:0-11327 GCA_029823295.1 Pseudamia nigra
TGCTCTGTTATTAAGATATTACAGCAAATAATCCAACAAATCACTGCTGTGCTGGGGTTTGATTGACATGTCGCTATTGTAACAGCTTGTGAGTGAAATTGGACTAATTCGGACCTTTGTATATTCTATTTATTCAATATGTTCATAGTTTTACCTGACATACACTCGACTGCAGCTGTGAGTAAGTGTTTACACTAACAACATGTAATATGACCTTGTTTGACACTGCGTGGTGAAGTTTTATCGCATTAGTAAGCCAGCGGCTAATAGTAGCTTCCCATGAGTCCCTTGGCATGGGAAGCCAAGGGACTCATGGCTCCCCATGAGTCCCTCAAGGGAACTCATGAAGGACCCTACATTTCGTCCCTACGTTTGGACGAACGGCCCCCTGCCATTCGTCCAAATATGGATACATCCTGTTTTTGGCTCCAATATGTCGTCCAGGAAGTGACAACCTGAAACGACCCTTCACTAACTAATGGGTGATGACACGTCACTTTGTCCAGTTATATATTCAGTCTGTGGTCAAAATAGTTGAACTTGCTGAACAAGTGCAAGAGTTAAAGTAACTATTCAGTGGAGCAGTAATCAAAGGCACTGTTGTTGCCATGGTAACTACACATTCCATTAGAGTTCTCCATTCATTTCCTATGGGAAATAATTTGTCAAAAAAGGTTAATATTTTAAAAATGATAAGGTTAGAATTATGAAAAGCAATAGCATGCTTGTCCTGAATATACTGAAACTTATGAAGTGTGAACGGTTTGAATTGGACAAAAAATGTAGGAGTAGTTACACAACAAAAAATGCATATATTGAAGTGGAAGAATAATAAAGACTGAAGACAACAATAGTGTGATTGCTGCATGACTCAGCAATCCCACTAATTACTAAAGCTAGTTGTACAAATTCTACTCTATTCTATTCTATTCTATTCTATTCTATTTGTATAGCGCCAATCATAATCACTGATTATCTCTAGGTGCTTCACAATTTGAGGCTGAGACCTCATGACTACACATACAATCACAACTATAGCATACAATTAACCTAGTACATGTTTTTAGTTGTGGGAGGAGGCCGGAGAACCCGGAGAGAACCCACGCAGACACGATACATGTACTGTATGGCTGCCTTTATGGTAATTCCCAACATGTGGGATTCGGTCACAGCTGACTGATTATTGTGACTGGTCCTGTATCACAAAACACACTTTTGGGGAAGAACTCCCCTTTATGCAACAAATCCCAAATGACCACTCCTCTGTCAAACACACCCAACCCTATCAACAAGCACCACAGCAGAGTGTGTCTATGTTCCCGCCACCTTATGTTCCCACATTTCTAAGTAATCTAACTATATAATAGAGAAGTGTATGTGTCTGCCTGTCTTAAGTGTATTTTCTCCTCATTGGGTTGACCAATCC
Source organism: Pseudamia nigra (assembly GCA_029823295.1). Lineage (NCBI taxonomy): Eukaryota > Metazoa > Chordata > Actinopteri > Kurtiformes > Apogonidae > Pseudamia > Pseudamia nigra. Next base: position 1,427 of record JAQQAE010017939.1, read on the forward strand.
TCTTACCCTACCCCCAAACCCTAACCTCACAAGAAGTGTTCTTCCCCTTCCCATTCTACACACCTCCACCAAATTCTGACCAGTATATTTTGTGTAACCCTGCATCCAGATGCACAAACAGACAAAAAAAAGTTTTAGAAACGTGGGAGCATAGGGATGACCTCAAAATGTCATCTGTAAGAATGCCACGACTGGGGCAACCTGACCGGTCTTGTGCCATTGGAATGTGTTGGATGGACCACTAGAGAAGTTGCCAGAGCAGGAAATGTCCATCAATCCACAATAGTGCGCTTGCACCAGCGTTATTTGTCCAGAGGAACAACAGCGAACCAACCAAATCAGCAGCCATGTCTCCACCTTTCACAGCTCAGAACCAGGTTCAGACACGTCACCATTAAAGCAGCAGAGACAGTTGGTTCACACAATTGAGGTAATGAGGAACAATTTATGAGTAGTACAACACAAACTGCACCTGTTATTTTAAAAATAAATATATTGATGCCTTATTAAATCCCTTGAATATTTATCACATGAAATGGAAATGTAGTCCACAGAGAGTTTACTATTTTTGCAACAAACCGCAACTTTCGTGACCTGTATTTTTTTTTCAAATACGTAAATGATGGCATCATTTGAATGGAATCAAAATGTAATATGTCTCATGCCTTAAACCTTTTGCTTTCAGTCTGGTTTTAATGAAGAAGTAGAATTGGTACTTCTGTTTTTATGTAATTGTATCTACAGTACTTCTGTACATTTTTGTACAAGTATCTGTTCTTCTTCTGCAACATGATATTCTGAGAAAAAAGAAGCAGACTGAGTGTCAATATTGAGCTTTGTGTTGCCATTTTTTTCCACAGTATACTTTCACTTTCATTGTACGTTTCTTATTTCTGTGGAGACGCAAATAAGACTAGAGGTTGTTTGTTCACCCTTAATAAGGTAAAATTTAGAGGTATCTGCAAAATGAAGGCCCATTTATACTCTCCGCCAGTGCATCGTGTATCAAACATTGTCAAACATCGCTGGCATTTATACTCCAATGTGTACTTTGTGTTGGCGTGGATGTACACAATACATCCACTAGTGGGCAGTGTGGAGTTCAGACTGTCCTCTAGTGTGGCGTTACATTGGATTCTTTCTGAAAATACTTGAAAAAATAAGTGAAAAAATTTTTGCCATGACTCATTATGCTGTCAAACATTTTATTTGGACCCTCTAAATAAGTGATCTGGTCCATCTTTAACGTTTTGCTCCATTATTAAGATTTTACACCAAATAATCCAACATATCACTGCCGTGATTACATGTTGCTATGGTAACTAGTGTTGCCGGTGGTGTCGGACCAGGTCAGACCTATTTATTCAATTTGGACATAGTTTTACCTCACATATACTCGACTGCAGTTGTGGGTAAGTGTTTACACTAACAACATCAAATATGATTTTGTTTAGCACTGCTTGGTGAAGTTCGTAGGCTAGTGGTTAGTTAGCTTTCCCAATGTTCGTTTGTACAAATATGGTTGCATCCTGTTTTTGGCTCCAAGATGTTGTTCAAGAAGACACTAATATATACAGTCTACGGCACAGACTGTCCTCAAAAAGTTGAGCCATTTCTGTTAATCTTTGTGTGCTTATGTTGCGTTTTGTTCTTTTTCTTCTGTTCTTCTGCCACATGAGCTATACTACGCTACAGCGCCCCCACAATTTACGGTGGTATTGCACCGTTTTCTAAATTGAGGACAGATCCATAAGCCCCTTGAAAATGTACCAAACTTGTAACGTAATGCACGCTGAGACCGGTGGGAACGCCCCCTCTGCATGCGTATGCGGACTTAGCGTAGAGTATAAATGGGCCTTAAGATAGCTTTTCTAGTTGCAAGCAGTAGTGTCGCCTGCCTCACAAATTGACAGGACGGAGAGCTGATCAAAGTAAATTGATTCAGACACTTTCAAGTACAGTACTTGCAAATTTTCTTGTTAGGAAGATTGGTGCCCCAATTCAAGAAGCACATGTCCCAAAAGTTGACAGGATCGGAAATAGTGGTCAAAAGATGTGGAAGGTTTCAATCATGTCAGTTCAGATATCTCCTTGTTCCAGGCAGTGGAGCCACCCATCCCAAAAGTTGTTCGTTTGTAAATCTTTAGGTCATCAATAACCATGGCATGTTTCAAATAAATTCATTAAGACACTTCCAAGCTACAGCGCTGACACACTACTTACAGTGTGCGGATGTGGAGGCTGACACAGGACTGTGAAACTAACATCCACCCATTTTCTGTAAATAACTGCTCAAAGTGAGCAAATGCCAGTCAAAGAGAAACCTAGTGAATAATACTGATACCATCCTGTTTTATTTGTGCTTTTGTTACCTTCCTGAGTTAGAAGTTGACAAATATTTGTGCTCTAATCAGTCAGTTGTTCGAACCACATAGAAAATAAACATAAACTCTGGTGATGAAACTACAGTTTCCACAGATGCCAAATATGTCAGAGTGCATTGTGGAGTTTGAATATTTGAGCGTAAACACGATAAATGTTTAATGAAGTTGAGGAACTTGTTGGTACAGAACAAATATGCTGCCAGGCAGAGTGGAATAAAAGGATTTCAACAAGGCCACAGCAGCTGGGGAAGGAGAACGGGAGGCAGACTATACGAGCAAACAATGCAACAAAAGTGTGTTTTCTCTCCTCCAGAGTGGTATCAGTGCAGGAGTGAGAAATACTCTGAGTCAAACAGCCCTGGACATCGTGAATCAGTTCACCACCACGCAAGCCAGTCGGGAGATCAAACAGCTGCTGAGAGGTGAGGCTCAATATAATACCTGTTACCGTATTTTCCGGATTAAGAGTCACGGTTTTTTGCATAGTCTGGCTAGAGGAGCGACAAATACATCGTACCGACTTGTATTTTAAAGAATTTCGAGTATAGGGTGTTGGTCACACTGACAGCCGCTAGACGTCACTCTAGGCATGTGTACCTTCATCTGCCGCATCTGCATTACTGACAATTTAAAATGTAGACATTACCGGTAACAACCATACCTGCCATCAGCTTAACACCGAACGTGCCGTCACTTACCCGGTGAGGTGGGGAGGCGAGCTGCGAGCGCTCGCTTCTGGCGTTCCTCGAACAAATGCGACCTGTTCTGCAGAGCGACTGATACACGTTTTTTTCTTCTTCATTATGCATTTTTTGGCTCGTGCGACTAACATTCCGGAGCGACATATAACCTGAAAAATATAGTAAATAAAATGTTTTACTAGTTTTAGAAGCAAGATATTACTGGTTCAAATAAGTTTCATCTAACCTGTTTTTTTTTTCATTATTATTTATTTATTTCGGACCAGAATTTAAAACAAAAGGAAAGAACAAAACATTGGCAGAAACCAAACTCTTTGAAGTTGGAAAAGGTTGTAGGATGAAGTGAAACACTTATCTAGACCAAACCATTTTTTACCAAAATTTAACTCAGTAACTCAAAGTTAAGTCTTTTGCAGCCTCATATAGTGATATTTAGTGTTTCCAACATTACATTTGAATATTTAACACAACACAAATCACTGTAATTCAAAGTATGCACTGTTTTCAATAAACCTCTTCTTATTATTCCACATCTTGTAATAATGTTATTTTTGAAGGTTTGTTTAAACCTACCTATTGTTTGACATGTTTTCATTTCTTCACTGCAGCTGTTCCATAAATGAACCTCTATGGTAGAAATACAGTGATGTTTGGCATTTGTTCTTACAGCTGGTTTTTTGAACATTACACTGTTCATCCTCTCCCTCCCTGGATTCTCTTTGGTAACTTTGGTAACTAATTTTTTACTCTATACATGATCAGAACAGATTTGAATTTAACCAGGTCCTGAAATTTCAGTATTTTCAATTTGGTGACGAGTGGGTTTGTTGGTTCATTATAAGTGGATTTGGTGATTATTCGTATGGCTCTTATTTGAAGAAGAAAGACAGGGTTTGTTGTTGTCTTGTATGCGTTGTGTCATACGTCCACACAGTCACGTTAGTATGAAGGAACAGTACAGAGTGAACAACCACGACTGATTTATGAAAGATTTCATTTTACAAAGAATTGCAATTGACTTTGCTATTTTTGATTTGATATAGTTTCTTCAAGCTTAATTTTTTCATCTATTATTATGTAGAACAGTGTGTCCCGATTTAAACAGAGCATTGCTTCTTCAGTTCTGAATTGTTTAATCTGTGGCAAGGAGGATCATGTTTCGCCAGCACTGGTTGATTTTCTATCTGTTGCAGCTTTGAAAGAAGTAATGAGTGTATTTTGATGATCTTTTTCGGGACAGATCTGAAATCGACTAAGGAACGCATGGTTATACATCCGGTGATGATCCAAATCACCTTGTTAAGGCAGGATTTTTATCAAGTTTACTACTGTTTTGCGTGTAGTTTGGTTCAATTAGTGCAAATGACTGAATGGTTCCCTCTAGTGTCTATGTGGAGAACTGCAGCATCACACGTCTTTGCACACGTGAGCGTTGGAATTGTGGGTAAACTGCATTGGCTTGGCATAGGTTTGCAGTTTTTGCATACTGTCTACTGTGCTACTTTATAATAACTATACCACAAAATCATGTGTCGTACAACATACACAGAGTACTGGAAAATAAACTGTCTAAATGTCCAGTCAGGTTCATTTCAGTGTCAGTAATTATTTCGTTAAGTGTGAGGTAATAGTGTACGGTAATGTTGCCTCACAATGGCAGAATTTTTAATCTTTTTGTCGTTACAGTCAGTAGCACCAGCTACCCACAATGTTGAAAGGATTGAGGCATTAAATTGGTCAATAACTGTCAAAGTTTCATATAAAGACATTCAGAAGTGTTTAAGCTGCTGTGTTAATATAACAGGTATACAGGCACGTGATCATAAATGTTTTGGGGGATATTTGCCTATTTTCTGTGTTATATCCAGGAGGTGACTTTGTTTTAGGACAGCCGGTGTACATATTTATTGTGTTGTTTGATTTAATGATGTGAATTCAGAACGATAGACGCATCAGCAAAGCAACAAATGTCAGCAAAATCATGTTTTTTTGTATCTGTTCTATTAATCTTAAAGTCTAAATATATATACAGTATAATACCAATACGAGAAATAATACCTCTTGTACTTCTGTGCTTTTTTTTGCCTCCTGCTGAAAAATCCCTGCTCTTCTTTCATCCACTGTTTGAGTTTTCCGGCCGTTTACTGTTTTCATGTCTTGCAGATGCATCGGCTGCGATGCAGGTTCGAGCTCTGAAGGATTACTGTAACAACTATGACCTGACCAGCCTCAACATCAAAGCCGGAGACATTATCACGGTACATTCACACATGAAAACACTAAACTGGTTTATGCAATAACTTCAAGATTAAAGGTACCGAGGGAGCACAGATACGTAGTTTTTATATTTTCAGGAGATCTGTCCCTCACATTCTTGTGAATGTGAGTCTGTGGAGGTTTTACACTGCTTAATATTAATATCATTTGCATTTAAAGATGGTTTGATCAGAATTTAGTCAGGGTAGAGAATTTAGTATTATAATTTACTAAAACCAGGTGATAAACTTGTAACTATTGTCTGTGTACAACCCCAATCCCACAAATGTAAATAAAATAACAAAATGTAAATTAAAGCAGAATGAAATGGTGCCATCTTCTCTGTGCCGAAGTTAATTTGAAATGGTCTTGGATGTCATTTCTGGACTGTGTTCACATACGACGTCTTTACATGATACAGCTTTACCTTGTATTTGTGGATTGCATGAACTGTGATTTGTGGAAGTGTTCCTGAGCCTATGCAGTGATTTCCAGTAGAGAATCATGTCTATTTTTAATGCAGTGCCACCTGAGGATGTGAAGATCCTGTTTTGACCTTTGACCTTGTCTCTTGTGCACGGAGATTCCTCTTGATTCTCTGTCTTTTGATGATATTATGCACTGTAGATGGTGGATCTTCAAAGTCTTCAAAATTTTAACATTGAGGAACATTTTTATGAAATTGTTCCACAGTTTTTAGATACAATTTGTCACAAATTAATGAACCTCAGTCCATCTTTACATCTGAGAGGCTCTGTCTCTAAAATGCTCCTTTTACACACACTCATGTTACTGAATAGTTACCAATTAACCTCATTAGTTGTTAAATGCTCCTCCAGTTGTTTTTGATTTGTGCCAATTACTTTTCTAGCCCCCCTATTTGAATCTCCACCTTATTGTGGTGGAGGGGTTTGTGTGCCTGAGTGATCCTAGGAGCTATGTTGTCGGGGGCAATTCACCTCTGGTAGGGTCTCCCAGGGTAAATTGGTCCTAGGTGACAGGTCAGACTAAGAGCGATTCTTCCTGTGGGCCCACCACCTCCAGGAAGGGTCATAATGGGCTGGTGCTGTGTGGTTTGGGTGGCAGCCAAAGGTGGGGGCCTGAGTGGTCCAATCCCTGGTTGCTAAAACTAGCTCCAGCTGGGAGGAACCCTGGGGCTGACCCAGGACACGCTGGAGGGACTATGTCTCTTAGCTGGCCTGGGAACGCCTGGGCGACCCCCCAAAGGAGCTAGAGGGGGGTGGCTGTGGAGAGGGAAGTCTGGACTTCACTGCTTAGGCTGCTGCCCTCGCGACCCTGACCAGGATAAGTGGGAGATGATGGATGGATGGACTTTTCCAGCCTTTTGTTTCACCTGTTCCAACTTATTTGAGATGTGTTGCTGCCATCAGGTTAAAAAAATGAGGTAATATTTTCCATGAAATAGTAAAATGTTTCAGTTTCGTCATCTGATAAGTTGTTTATGTTCTACCATATATCAAATATGAGTTCATGAGATTTGCAATCAAGAACTTTTATTTATTTTCATTGACTGTCATAACCAGTACTTGATTGTTTTGTTTATGCACAGGTTTTGTTTATGCACTTTCACCCGTAAACCCCTGGTGTTTAAATTGCTGTGTGACAGTTGTGTGTTCACACATCAACAGGTGTTGGAGCAGCACTCTGACGGCCGCTGGAAAGGCTGCATTCACGACAACCGCACAGGAAATGATCGCGTTGGATATTTCCCCTCCAACATGGTGGAGGTCATCAAGAGGGCAGGTGACCAACCACATCAGCTCTGTGTGTGTGTGTGTTCGAGAGTGTGTGTGTGTGTGCGTGTACTCTTCTGCATGTGTGTGTGTGTGTGGTTCAACAGCTGTTTTGTAGCTACAGCCAATCACTAGTTATAGATAGCTGCAGCTTCACCTGCCTCTTTAGGCAATCCATTCGTTCTTCCCGACCTGTCAATCATCACCACGGACCAAACTCTGTCCCTATTGCCTGTCGGACCTCCTCTTCTCTCCTGGTATTTCTGCTCCTTCTCTCACCCTCCCGACTAAAACCCCACCTGTTCTGACAGATCGTGATGCTTTTGTTGATATTTCACTTTGCTTTCTTGCTAAAGATCAATGTTCCCCAAACTTAGTGTCGGGGCCCAAAAATAGGTTGTGGAGCCTTTTTTTTATTGGGTCGCCAGTTTGTTTTGTAGTTTGTTAATTTTGATTAGTATGTTTATTTTTGCTCATGATTATGTTGTTAATTTTTGTTTATTTTGGTTGATTATTTATTCATTTTTTCATTAATGTTAGTTGTTTTGTTCATTTTGTTCATTAGTTTCTTCTCTTTCATCACTTTTATTGATTCTTTTGTTAATTTCTGTGCATTGTCAGCATTACTTTGTTTATTTTTTGTTCATTTATGACAACTAGTTTTATTTGATTTGTTCATTTTGGTAAGAGTGTTTATCATTTGTCTGAATTTTTTGTCCATTTTGCTGATTAATTTGTACATGTTTGTCAATTTCAAGTGTGTAATTAACTGTTTTGATTATTTTTGGAATTCTTTTCATTTCATTGATCATTTTGTTCATTATGTTGTTCCTTTTTCTTATTTTTTTGTTCATTTGTTTTGCTATTTTGTTAATTGTGCTAATCCTAATGTTCCGTTTCATTCATTTTGTTTTGGTTCCTTTTTGTTAATTATTTTTAGTTTATATGATTAATTTGTCAGTTTAATAGATTTAGTTCGTCTGTCTTATTTTTTTATTTACTCTTCATTTATTTAGTTGATTGTTTTTGTTAATTTTATTCATTTGGTCAAGGCTTTCACAACATCAAAGCAAAAAAAGTGATGTTTTATTTGTAGAAAAACTAATAATAGATATTGGATGCTGAGGAGATGTGTTTGGGCCTTGAGCTGAAAAAGTTTGGGACACACAGCTGTAGATGTTTTATAATTTGATTTGTAAATATTTATATATATATATATATATGTATATATTCCCTGTGGATATATGGATGTATTCTTTTCTCATATTTCATTATTTTGTTGTATGATTAGTTTTATTTCAAGTTGACTGATCAGTTGTTGTGTTGTTTTGCCCCCCCCCTTCCCCTTCGCTACTACCGCCGCCTCCCCATATGCTACACTGAGCTCCAGTTGTGGTCACTCTGACGGTGACGGATGTTCCTGGTCAGATATATACCCCCACCCCCTCAAAGTCATCTCACCCCCATGCCTCAACCTCCTGGCCGGGTGCCCCCGCGAGGCCTCTGCAGGTCAGAGGTTAAGGAATGATGGAAGGAATGTTCCTCGGATTAGGAAAGGGAAGCAGGCGAGGAGGAGAGGCCGTGGAAATCCAGACGAAATCCGACTCGGTACTCGAGTTTCCTCCGTGTTCCTCTTCTCCGGCGGAGTTTAAGCTTCCAGAGTGGTGTGATTTGTTTCATGTCATCAATTTATTTTGAGTAGCGCATTGCATTATTTAGACGATGCTTATCTCCGGCTCAAAATCGCTATCTCGTCCAGACTGGCACAGAACTGCATCCGTTATCTCTCGTGCTCATCAAGGCATCTCATTTATTAAGCAAAAAGGGAATTCTGAGGAGAAGAAGATATGCCAGAATGATTAGACGCTCAAAAATTTTTTGATGCTATCTGTCAGCAATTGGTTTTCCTTCGTCTCTCTGTAGCCGCGAGATCTTTAAAAGACATTAGCGACATACTGTAAGGAATAAATCAAACAAATGGATTAGCAGAGCTAAATAGTTGTCAGGAGCCTCACGAGGCCTGATGAAGACAGATCTGCCTCTTATGGAGGCAATCAGGTATGGGACTTATCATAACAGAAATTAGGAGTGAGACCCATTTTTTATTCCACAACCCAAGGCTATATTTCCATAAAAACTAATGGCCGAGTATATTATTCAGCCATACTGACGCATGTGCTGGCTCTCGTGTACTTTAAATAAACGTATATATATAATGTAAAAAAAAAATTGCCCAGATTAATGTAGGTCTGCATTTCGAGATAAGGTGGAGCAGTAATTTGAACCGTACGTCATTATTGTGCCGTGGCCTCCGCTGCCTCTTGGCAAAGGAAAAGAGAAACAGGGAGATATGAATGTTTATGTCCTCGCACTTTGCGCTGCATGAATAGATAAATATGTACAGAACTGCTGTGGCGTCTCCCGTCAGCTGATACGTACGTACGGTGTTTGTTCTGCATCTGTCACTGGGATAAAGGTCTTTGTCCAAATCGAACGTTGAAATGAAAGGACGTGTTTTATCAAGGGTCATGTTTAACGAAGGAGGAATACACTGAAAAACCCTGTGGGTGATGTTATGTCATCGCTCATGTGGTGTATGGGTCAAATGAAAATGATCTACAAAATAACCAAGAAAATGAGCAAATGTGAAGGGAAAATCAAAAAATGTGAAATAAAATGAACAAATGTGAAGAAAAATAAACATATGTGAAATAAAAATGAACAAATCTGAAGAAAAATGAACAAATATGAAGGAAAAATGAACAAATGTGAAGAAAAATGAACAAATGTGAAGGAAAAATGAACA
>JAQQAE010017940.1:0-11327 GCA_029823295.1 Pseudamia nigra
TATAATTATGATAATGATGTCTGGTTATGTTAGGCCAGCAGAGAAGGCCTTGCTGGCCCTGACGGCCCACCACTGCTGATTAGACAGCATGATTATTACACGCGTGCCTTAGGTCGGCTGCACATAGAGAAACACGACTCACCTCGTCTCAACTCAACTGGAAATCTGCTTGATGTGCGGTGGTTCCTGACCCAGATTTTTCAGTGTTAATGTTGTCCCAACAGAAATCGTGCTGATTCAACATGTTAAATCGCCAGGACTCAGTCTTGGCGATGTGCGGCGGTCACAACTCAACTTGGCAACTTTTTTCATTGGTGGACATGTGTGTCACAATGCAATCAATGTTCACTGTCGATAGATGGCACCAGTTCCCAGGCGTGAGTCTTGGTGTTAATCTGCAGCTGTGTGCGAGATACGTTCAATCATGTACGAGACAACCGAAGTCAGAGTTGAGTTGGGATCAGTCGCATTTGTCTTTGTGTGGCCGGCCTTAGGCTGGCCACAATAAAAGCCACTCTAGAATGTAGTTTTATCACACAACGCAATGCTACAGATGTTGCAAATTTTGAGGGAGCATGAAATTGGCATCCTGACTGCAGGAATATCCACCAGAGCTGTTGCCCATGAATTGAATGTTCATTTCTCTACCATAAGCCGTCTCCAAAGGTATTTCAGAGATTTTGGCAGTATATCTAACCGGCCTGGACCCAGGACCTCCACATCCAGCATCATTACCTTCAAGATCGTCTGAGACCAGCCACCCGGACAGCTACTGCAACAATCTGTTTGCATAAGCAAAGAATTTCTGCACAAATTGTCAGAAACCATATCTGGGAAGCCCATCTGCATGCTGGCCATCATCATTGGGTTCTCAAATTGATTGCAGTTCATCGTCATAAATTACTTGAGTGGGCAAATGCTCACATTCCATGGCATCTGGCACGTTGGAGAGGTGTTCTCTTCATGGATGAATCTCGGTTTTCACTGTACAGGGCAGATGGCAGACACCGTGTATGGTATTCTTGTGAATCGAGTGGACCATGGTGGCAGTGGGGTTGTGGTGTGGGCAGGTATATGTTATGGACAACGAATCCAGGTGCATTTTATTGATGGCATTTTGAATGCACAGAGATACCGTGATGAGATCCTGAGGTCCATTGTTGTGCCATTCTCCCACAACCATCACCTCCTGTTGCAGCATGATAATGCACGGCCCCATGTTGTAAGGATCTCTACACGATTCCTGGAAGCTGAAAACATCCCAGTTCTTGCATGGCCAGCATACTCACTGGACATTTCACCCATTGAGCATGTATGGGATGCTCTGGATCAGTGTATACGACAATGTTTTCCTGTTCCTGCCAATATCCAGCAACTTCACACAGCTATTGTAGAGGAGTGGACCAACATTCCACAGGTCACAATCAGCAACCTGATCAACTCAAAGTGAAGGAGATGTGTTGCACTGCATGAGGCAAATGGTGGTCACACCAGATATTGACTGGTTTGAATCATTTATAAAAAATGCTTATGACTGGACTTATAAAAATGATGAAAAACGCTTGTGTTTGCTGTCAAAATGCTCACTGTTAAGAAGCATCTGCTTACAAGACTTTTCTCATCACGACTATCACGTTTCTAAGATTATAACTCACCACTGTCAAAATTATCATGTATTTAGAATAGCTAAGCAATAGTGTGTGTGCAACATTCATAAAAGTATGCTATGTTGTGCACACACTATAGAAATCTGCTGCAAATCACACATAAATCATGATGACATCACACTAGACTCAACTCTTTTCAGATGTGTTTCCAATATACAACCACCTGATGGAGCAGTCAGAGGTGCAGAAAAGAAAAGCTAGTATATAAGTGGAGACAGAGGTCAGTTCAGGGCCTTTTTGCTGTGATGGGGGCCCATCAACGAAGGCTGGCTGTTGATGTTTTTGCTTTGCTTTTATAGACTTCACACATTCTGTCTGATTGGCATCTGTGTAATAAATAATCGTGATGTTTTCTAAATGATTCTGTTCTGGTCGCCCTTCCACTGGAGAATTTTGAACATTGCAATGACGATAAGGAAATCTTAATATTATAGATTCACTTAGAGATATATGAGTGGATGTTTAAAGGTCCCATACTGTCAAACCCCATTTTTTGAGGTTTATATAAACTGAATAATGAGTTCAGTTCTGTCATTCCGGACAAGATTTACCACAAAAAAGACAAGCCATTTTGGATATTCTGATTTATGACATCACAGGTTATAACCAATCAAAGTGAGGCTAATGTTAATTAGTCCCACACCCGTTTTCAAATTTGGAATCTGAATTTTAAAACATCAAAAGTAATAACCAATCATATATAATCTAAAATTAGCACCACCACCTATGAGCCAACAGCCAATTTTCATGACAATATTTTCCAGAAAAGAGTCCATGAAAAGGGAATTATTCTATGTTTACGGTTGTCTATGTCTGAATATGATCCCAGGTGACCTGTGGTTCAACCAATCATTGGGTTTTCTGATGAAAAGTGGGGCGATACAGCACCTCTACTACCTAATTTAGTCTCACTCCTAACCATACTGTGGAGTCTGCTGATATAAAAGCAAGTTGCCCTTACTTAATATCCATCTGGGCACATTAATACAGCTAGAACACACTTGTCTGCCTCAGGCTATACAAGGGTTGTGGCTGAACTACTTAGCCCAAATAAAGGTTACACCCACATAAAGTAAAAGGCTCAACCTGTAGCACCTGGCTGAGACATCAGTCTGTCCCTGGAAAAACCAAAAAAAAAACAAGTCGACTCACTTTATTTTGCCACCACTATTACAGAAGTCTTTAAAAGTTGTGTATAATTAATACACTGAAATGTTAAGATATGAGACTTTAAAAGTAGCAAAAGCTCCACAAAAAAAACAAGATTATTTGAATGTATGTAGCTCAAAGTGCCATTATACACTAAAGTCAGGAAATTAAATCCACAGCAGGTTGTTTGTAAAAAAAAAAATCTAATTAGAACTAACTTCTACAGAAAAGCCTTTTACTGCAAACTTATTTTTTTCCGTCTTGGCATTGATCTCTTTATAAAGAAAATTGAAAGCCGCCTGTTTACAAAGGAAAGTATTTTTACAGCTTTTTATTTGCAGGAATCAATATGTGTTGAAATTCAGCCTGAGGAGGAGCAGCAAAAACAAAACACACATTGAATTCTGCATATATCAGATATTACAGTCACTTCACTTTATCATTTTTCTTTTTACTCACAGTTTTTCATTATGTCTCTCAAAAGAAGTGCTTCATCTTTATTACATCGATTTGCCTTGGACTCCGTAGACCTGTTTTCTCAATCGACATAAACAAGAGCCTAGATTTCACTCAAATGTTGGGGGACATTTTTAATCGAGCATCTCTGGATTCTCGTCAAACACTTCCTTCTGTGTGTTTCTGGTGAATTCTTCAGACATGAATTTGTGCCTGTCCTGTGTAAGCTTATAAAGGAAACACAAAATGATTAAAAAAAAAATGAAATTAACAAAAAATAACCAACAAACTGGGCACAAGTAAGACCAGATTTAAAATATACGTATAAATATAATATAATATAGACATGTTTAAATGTAAATGAATTCACACATTACAGTTTTTGAAAAATCAATTGAATAGAGAAAAGTAATAAAATAATCAACACAATTGCCAGACACTTAAAGAAATAATCACTGAAATGATGAAAATGAACAAAATAATCAACAAGATAATCAACAAAGTGAAAAAAACTGCAAGATAATAATAATAATTAAAATGGCAAAAATTCACTAAATAATACATAAAAGGAACTCTTTTGAACTCAACAGTCAAAACAGACATAAAAAGATTATTATTTATGTGAAGCAGGGTTTTTAGAGGCACAGAAATGACATATCATCTAAACTTGCAAACGAAAATAAAGAAAAATGAACAAAAACTGAACAAAAAGGAATAAATCATCCTCCACATGACCAAAAAATCAACAAGATGACGAGAAAATGAACAATAATGGACAATTAAAGTGAGAAAATGAACAAAAAATGAATTAAAGTGTCAACATTTACAGTATGTAGACAGAGTTTTTAGAGCCTCAAAGTTAAAAATGGTCTAATATTAATAAAGTATTGGTAAAAAAAAACTGTACACCTTTATTCTCAATGCAAATATACAGTGTTATACCCTTTATAAAGTGTGTGTATGCACCTGGTGACAGTGAGTACAGTATGTTTGAGTGTGTGCTCAGCTGTCGAGGCTTACATGCTTTACATTCCTCATCATGGCCGCTTTAGAAGACAAATGCATCCAATGCGATGCTGCTCTATCTGAAACATACCCCACCGCAGACATCACACTTTTCATTCATCTTATTGGACACACACGACTTCACCTGATACTGTAAACAGGTTAAACAAATGGCTCACTTTCCCGCCGACTCACCCTGATTTACAAAACAATACCCGTTCTTCCCAGCATGCAATCTTTTAACCATCTGTCCCCACTCGAGATGATGTGAATTGAAATGTATTTTGCGTGTGAGGGATAAGACTCGGGTGAATGAATGTCCATCTGTGTCTGCCTCGCCAGAGAAAACCTCATGGGGCAGCTCCAGGTGAAGGATTGTGGGAAAGGAGGACAGCTGCGGAGTCTCACACCCCTTCTGTCCGTTTACAGCAACATACTTGGCATGCCTTCAGGTTTAAGACTCCCCCCAGAACCGGCCACCACTGACCCGGCTGCCGGTATGTGCGGTTTGGATCCCCGCAGTAATCCGAGGAAGCAGCGCAACCACAGAAAGTGGGAGTGGAGGAGGCAATAAACAGGACATGAGTGGAAATGCTTACTTTGATCCCTGTTCGCTGACTGGTAAAGATGTGCAACAAGGCCTGGCTAATATACAGAGCTGTTGCATGAAAGCAATACTAAACACTAAATCCTTCTCTTCCGGCTTTCAGAGAGAGCAGACGCATTTTCTATCTGCTCCTGTTCCCGTTTCCCTGCTTGCTATATTCTTGTCTGTGTGTTTTTTTTGGGTTTTTTTTTTTTTTTGCTCATTCTCTGCTGGAGTCTCCCCCTAAAAACCCAGAGCAACATGTAATTGACCAGCTGGACCCCAATGAAATTGACACGCAAAAAGACGGGTCGAGGAGAACCCGTGCGTCCTCTGAGGCTGTTGGACATGTGAGGATCCGTGGATGCATGGGGTCTTATGTGTGTTTTTGGAGACACTGTCCACTGAGGATGTGATGGACATTTATCTATTCGGAACCATGATAACAGGATTTCTGCTGATTGGCTTGGGTGTTTTTCCTGTTATTTTGAAGCGCAATGGAGAAAGCTGTAAAAACCCAGCAAAGCTTTTGTCTCCAAATCAAGCAGGTGGGAAGAGAACCGGTAGCACAACACAGACGATTTCTGAGTTCAATCAAAGAGTGGGTTACATCACAGGAGTGCTGGGGTCTCTTCACCGGATGTACCCTTGGGGTCTGGTGAAAAAAAAGGAAATATAAAATTGGGCAATGAGGAGTTAAATTCTTTTTGCCTCTGAAAGTGTCACCGTCTTATCTTGTTTTTGTTTCGGCTCCCTCTCATGGTCTTGGACAGGCTGTGTGCGATATCTCCTTGGTGAAGACGCTCCGAATGGCTCTGCCTTATCACCCTCCCCCCGCTTTTCATCAACACTCTGATAGGAGGTCGAGCTGAATTTTCTAATGGACATGTTGCCGCCATGGTGGACATCATGGAACTTAACCAAGACTAGGTGCCTTGGGGAAGGATTCTTGACTGATGTCAAGGTGAACTTGTCTATGGACACACGTCACCATGGTAAACATCATGGAACCTAACACCTGGACAATATACACTAAGGAAGGATTCTTGACCTTCCCTATCAGAACTGATATGACACAATGCATCCATTGATCATATACACATTACATACACACCCCAACTCTCTCTGACCTTGCTTTGTCAGTGTAATGTGTGAGTAACTTGTCTGCTAATTGTGCATGTGTGAGTTTTTTTTGTACGTGACCATAATTTTGCTTCCTATGAAGCCTAATTCTGGAAACTGTGCTTTTTTACTTTCCCCCTTTCCCCCCAACTGCAAGGCACAAGCTCAGTTCGCTTCCATTTGAGAATTTCCCCTTTTTGTGGGATCAATAAAGTATAAAATAAAGCAGTAAAGTAAAGTATCATTTGTTTTTAGCCGTAAACAGAATTATATATGAAAAGGAAGCTAAAGCGCACCTCAGCGTTAAAGGACCTTTAATGTACAAACTCCAATTCCAATGAAGTTGGGATACTGTGTAAATGTAAATTAAAAACACAATATGACTGGTAAATTCTTTTCAACCTACAGTATATTCAGTTGAATACACTACATAAACAAGATATTTAATGTTCAAACTGATAAACCTTATTGGGTTGTTTTTTTTGCAAATAGTCGTTCATTTTGAATTCGATGCCTGCAACACGCCCAGAAGAGCTGGGACAAGAGCAAAAAAAGACTGGGAAAGTCAAAGAATGTAAAAAAAAAAACACCTGTTTGTAACATTCCACACGTGAACAGGTTCAATGGAAACAGGTCAGTGTCAGGATTGGGTAGAAAAGGAGCATCACCAATAGGCTCAGTCTTTAACAAGCAAAGATGGGGCGAGGTTCACCACTTTGTGAGCAACTACATGAGCAAATAGTCCAACAGCTTAAGAACAACATTTCTCAACATGCAATTGCAAGGAATTTCATCATCTACACTCTATAATATCAAAAGATTCAGAGAATCTAGAGAAATTTCAAGTAAGCAGCAAGACTGAAAATCAACATTAAATGCCTGTGACCGTCAATCCCTCAGGCGGCACTGCATTAAAAACCAACATCACTGTGTAAAGGATATTACCAAGTGAGCTCGAGAACACTTCAGAAAACTATTGTCAGTTCACACAGTTTGTCCCTACATCCACAAATGCAAGTTAAAAAACTAACATGCAAACTGAAAGCCATGTATCAACAACACCCAGAAGAGCTGCCAGTTTCTCTGGACCCGAGCTCATCTGAGATGGACTGACGCAAAGTGGAAAAGTGTGCTGTGGTCTGACGAGTCCATGGATGTCGTGTCATGTCATGTCCAGGCTAAAGAGGAAAAGGACCATCCAGATCGTTACCAGTGCAAAGTTCAAAAGCATCTATGTGGGGGTGTTTTAGCGCTCGATGGCACAGGTGACTTGCACATCTGCAAAGGCACCATTAATACTAAAAGGTTTTAGAGCAACATATGCTGTCATCCAAGCAACATCTTTATCAGGGGCATCACTGCCTTTTTTAGTAAGACAAAGCCAAGACACATTCTGCACTTGTCACAATGGCATGGCTTCATAGTAAAAGAGTGCAGGTACCAGACTGGCCTGTCTGCAGTCCACAGCTGTCTCCTGAAAATGTGTGGCTCATTATGAAGCACAAAATTCAACAGTGGAGTCCCAGGACAGTTTAGCAACTGAAGTCATACGTCAAGCAAGAATGGGATCGAATTCCACTTACAAAGCTTCAACAATTATTGTCCACAGTTCCTAAAAGCTTATTGAGTGTTGTTAAAAGGAAGGTGATGTAACACAGTGGAAAACATGCCCCAGTCCCAGCTTTTCTGGAACATGCAAGCATCAAATTCAAAATGAGCGAATATTTGGAAAAAACAATAAAGTTGATCACTTTCAATGTTCCTGTCTTTGTGTTTTCAATTCAATGTACGTTGAGAAGGATTTGCAAATCTTTGTATTCTGTTTTTATTTACGTTTTACACATCGTCCCAACTTCACTGGAATTGGGTTTGTTGTAATGAGACCCTTTCCATTCCATATAAGGCTTTGTAACCTGTTCTGTAAGAAGGACGACCCATTCATAAGCTTCTACCCTGGCACGTCTATGGTTGTGCATATACTGTATGTGTCCCATGCTTTCAGTTTTACTCCTAAATAGCTACAAACATAATATTTATGAAGAAGCCCTCTGACCACTTTGATCCACACTTGAGAGGTATATTCATCCTTAAACATAAAAAACCTGTCAAACAGGACATTATTAGCCAGATATCAGTGTTATCACCCAACACACACCATTATCAACCTGTTACTTTGTGTTGTGCAGACAAGAGACACCATATCATGATCCTTCTCATAGTCTAGACATAATAGGCACATGTCCCTAAGATGCAGAGACAGACAGATTGATGATCAGACATATTCTTGCTCTGGGCAGACTATGCCATGGAAAGACAATTGGAAGAAAAGACAGTGATCAAAGCCAAGGAGCCATGAGCAGGAAGTGAGCTAGTTGGCACTGTGTAGATTTGTCAGTGTTTTGTAAGATGAATGCCTTGGTCGGAAAAGAAGCTCTGCATGCCTGTGGTCCCCAAGAGGGTGTTTATCAGTATTATGTGCTTTCTTTATGCCTTTTAGCGTCAGGCAACACAGCATTACAATGATGTTTAGAAAAGCATGTACAGATTCTGCAAAGTACAACTTTTGGATCCTGATTCCAAAAATTTACACAAGACTGTAATGAATTTTTCAAGCGAGCAAGCTTTGCTCTCCAGCTCATTTGTTTACTGCAAATCACTTGTTTTTTGGCAAAAATGCAAAACATATGCTTTTTAAAATCCATGTGAGAGTTTGCTGTTCCCTTTTTACATCACTGTATTATAAGCATCTTTACATTTTGGTCTGTTGGTTGGAGAAGAACAAATAAATATGTCGCTGTTTGGAGATTATATTAATTGTTTTTCAGAGAGAATATCTCCATATAAAGATGCATCATAGAATCAGGCTGCCAGTGGACAATCACACCTCTGATTCTAATGTATTTCAATTTCAAAAAAATAGCGACGTAAATAAAAAAAAACATAAAAACAGCAAACAAGAAACTACAGTATATGTGAACATGATGTGGAAACGTCGCCATCTTCTCTGAACCAAAGCTCATTTAAAACAATCTGAGGCATCCATCTGAGCACAGAACAGTTTTCCATTTTGCCTCAGAACATTTTAAATAAGCTTTGACCCAGAGAAGACGGCAGCATTTCTGGATCGTGTTCACATATGCCTTTTTTTTATGGTACAGTTTTAACTTGTACAGAAAAACCTGCCTCTACAAACTGTATCAGTAATGAAGATCATTGGTTGCAGCCATACTTTTAGGTGACCAAAAGTAGTCAAATACTGTAAATAAAATATGTGATCACAGGCCCAGTTTCAATGCAGTCCTAAAGTCTATCCACTTCCTATGAAATAATCGGATGATCACAGTTACAGTACCTATACATAGCTTTGGGAGTTGCTACAGACAGACAGAACATGTTGGCAGCAGCCTACACCCAGGATGTGCTGTTCCTGCAGGCTCTGAAGGATTGGAGCACTGCCACCCGCCAAGGCTTCCCTGGAGAATGGATGTGTTTCAGCTACAAGGAAAATTTTGGCAGCTTGTTCTTTGATGAGCACCCAAGTATTATGCTTTTGTACAGGCAGAAGCATTGTGTTGTTCAAGAAATGTACCAAAGAGACAAAGACTATCAGAGCACTTAATTACCAGCAATGCTAGGTTAAGTCATATTATGCTACTTGATTGTAAGCACCAAGTAAATAACATAGAGGGGTATGTTTAGCTGGCTGTGTGCCTAGATGCTGCATAATAAAACACACCTTGTAGGCAGAAACTCAGCCAAGTCCAGCACTTACCAAAGCAAGGTTTGGCAAATCCTGCTCCAGAAGGCCAGGAGGGGGGGTAACTTATGAATTAAGTCATAAATATGATGTGACAGTTGTCTCAGCTAAACATCTTTAACATGTTTAGGTACAGCTGTAGAGGATGCTGCAAAACACCCGTGTCCACCTGTGTGCCAGCGTGAAAACAGAGATGCGTATTGATCGGCAGCTGAGGAGACAGTCACACACAACGAGGCAGCGAGACACATAGGAGAAATTCTCCTTGGCACTGATGTGTCTGGGGAAAAAGAAGGAAGCATGTTGAAGGCACGAAGACAGCAGAGACTTGGAGAACACAGAGCTGTTCTTGAGAATCTGACCTTGAGATGCCACTTGGGAAAATCTGATGTCTTGACAAGAATGCACCACGCCGGATCCGCTGCTGCTCCTGAGGCATGTTAGGACACAATGTACTCGCAGACTGTTTTAAAGATTTAACATGTTTTTGTGTATAAGAGTCCGAATGCTCTAGTCCTGCCATAGCTTTCTGACCCAATACAGACAAACATCCTACACTGAGGTCAACTCAACAGCAGATCTCAGTTCTGAACACTGGTTTGACTCCAACACTGTTTCCTTAGTGCCATAACATGCCAATCTTGACTAAAAATACATTTCTTTTCACTTTTTGAGATTGAACTGATGATTCTCCCCAGTAGACTGTTGGTATCATCTCTTGTCAGAGGCTTAATGATTTCAGATTTCTTGACTTAATATCTCCACTAATGATTTTAGCAATCGCAATTTGTTGGAATTTACTGGCTGTCTTAACATTTTTAAAAGAACTACATAAATAAATGTTTCCATTTGCAAACACAACTGGCTGATGTTTAATATGTTATCATTTATAGTAAGTTATAATAAGTTATAATTTCAACAGTACTGTTAAGAGTCATTGACTTTTATGAAGCAAGTGTTGAGTGGGTCAGGACCCAAAAGTCAGTTGTGGACTGCTGAGTGGGTCACCAAGTGTGTGATTAAAAAAATTAATAAAACTTTACATAATAACACACCAAATGAACAAAATAGCTGAAGAAATACAGAAAATGGAGAAATTTTTGCAAAATAACCCCAAAAAAATGAACAAAAGTCAACAGAATAATCAAGAAAAAATGAACAAACGTGAACAAAAAGTTGACAAAATTAACCAATGTGTTGTTATTTATGTAAAGCAGGCAGCATTTACATTTTTAAATTTTATGTGACTATTTTGTGTTCATTTTGAGGATTGTTTTGGTCATCTTCTTGCTTGTTTTATTCATTTTTAGTTGTGTTTATTCTGGATTATTTGGTTCATTTGTTTGTTTGTGTAAAATCTGGTATTATATTTTTAATTATTTTGTTCATTTTATGGTTATTTGGATCTCTCTATTGATCATTTTGCTTTATTTTGTGGATTATTTTGAGCTCTGAATTTTCATACGTTTATGACAATATGTGCAAATTCTGATTGAATTATAGATGTTTATTATACAGTGGGGACAATAAGTATTGGGAAATGTAAAAATGTGCAAGTTCACCCATTTAAAAAGATAAGAGAGGT